>MU227123.1:349292-412009 GCA_018584345.1 Thuja plicata | reverse complement strand
AGAACCTATCAATAGCATTCATCTTAAAAGGTTCCACACCTGATTTAGAGGAAAGAGTATTAGAATAAAGAGTATAAGTTGAAGAGTATCAGATGAGTCAAGCATCACCCTTGTACATGAGAAAATTTAAAAATACCAAAAAAGGGAGAAAAGATCAAAAATACCAAAAAATTAGAAATTTTAAAAAGCCAAAAACATTTGAAAAAAGAGAAAAAAGTGCCTTGGTGAAAACCTAGCAATAGGCACCTTGGTAGCAAAAAAAGAGAAAAAGAGAAAAAGAGCAATAATCCCAAGAGGTGAAACCCTAGAAATAGGTTCCTTTTGTCCCTTAGGTGTTTCTTAGTTGCATTTGTACATATTGCGGTTTCCTCATCTCACTTGTCCATATCCTCATTGCATCCATCATTCGTGCATTGCCCTAATAAAATCTCAGAGCTGCATTTTGTCACATTCTAGGCTCAATTGCCCTAAGTATCACAATGGTCACATTTATCACTTGGGGGCACACATTATAGATTTTGGTACCAACCGGATTCACTAGTACAACATTTCAGTCACATGTCAGAAGAAGATTTTTAGATTCAAGAGAGACATTTTGGAACCTTTGATGACTATCATTGTTTAACCCTAAACAGTTTGATCGCATAACATGATCCTAGAATCTCATTGCCTTATTTTATCAGGATTAAAATTTGACACACCCTAAATGATTAGATTTTCTGGAATTCTTATTTGAAAATCTTGATACATTTAACAAACACTTGGAATTTTGATGAGTTTTTAATTGCCTTTTTCGAGTCATGTTCTTTTTAGCTAATCAATGATGTTTCAGCTAGATTGGCAAGGATAAAAGACATTATGTTTTCTTAAGCTTCCGAGTGACTATTTTGAGGAAGATTCTTTAACTTGTGCGAATTAGTCTAAAGACATGCTCATCAAAGAACCATAGAGGAAATTCATACAGGATGAAGGGTTAACCTTTGTTTGTTTACGCAAAAGGATACCTTGGTTATTTAGATTTTTCATATCTTAATACCAACATCCACTTGCAACATTGAATCCAATTAAACTGGTATTCATACTCCCATAGTTGGTCTTCCAACTAGTGAGGATTGTACTTGGTTTCGTAGACAAGTATTACCACATGCATGAAAGTCATATTCATATTCTTATGGTTGCAGTGGCATCAGTAAGGATTGTATGGAATCCTAGTTCCACAACGCTCTATGATGAAAATATATCTCAGTTTGCATTCCTTTTGCAAACCTCAAGGACAATTAGTTGCATTGCATTTTTCATGTTAGATTAGTTGCTTGTTTCTCTTTCGCTTATGTTCTCAAATGGCTTGTCTTTCTAAAAATTTTCCAAGTTCAAGGGGGGGACAAAGGGTTGATAACAACTTCATCAAATCATATGGGTTTCAAGTCATTTCAAAAATGAGATTTTCCTTTACATTCATTATCATTAGTCATTATTCATTATACATTCATGTCAAGAGAAAATCAAGAAAAAGATACATTATTCATTAATCATTTTCCATATCATCATTTAGAATTGCATCTCATAAATTAAATTGCATACATCCCAAAAGCATAAAAAGATAGATGCATTTCATTTATCATAGCACTAAGTATTGCATTCATTGCATTGCATAACCCATACATTGTTAAAATGAAAAACATATAGAGTTAAATTGCATCATTTGCATCCATTTATCTATGTGCTACTCTAAGACATTTGCATCCATTACATAATAGAATTAAATGCATCATAGAAACATATAGACATGCATACAAGAAAATCCCATAACATTTTCAAAGGAGAAATCAAAGCCCATCATAAGATAAAAGTCCATCATCAATGTCTATAGCATAATTAGTACATCAAAGGTACATCAATATAAATTAGTACATCAAAGGTACATCAAAGTCCTGATCAACAAATGCATATGATACAAATCCAGGGTCCATAGCTATCTCATGACCCAGTAGGGGCACCTAATCCATCCCGGGCCAAACCTATTTCTGACCCACTTGCGCCATCAGGATCTCCATCACCTGCTCTATCTTGTGAACCAAGAGGTGCCTGACTAGTGCTCGCACTAGTCAGTAATTGAGCTAGAGTGGCTAGAAACTGCTGCAACATGTTCATGACCTGATCCAATCTCATTGTAACTGTGGTCATCCCATCTTGTAACCCCCGAACATCCCGCACTATATGATTTGAAACTAGAGGAGCCTGTGGTGCTTGAGGTGCTAAGGGTACCTGCGGTATAACCTGTGTTGTGCTGACCTGTGGGTCAACCTCTGTTATCTGCCCAGGAACCTGTCTAGCCTCCTGGACCCGTCTGTGCCTACGTCTGGCCCAATTTTCATCCCCTCTTAATGGAGCCTAACCCTATGGTACCTATGCACCTACTAATCTCTACCTTGGCTATCTGAAACCACCACCTTGGCCTCTCGCATGTTTGCCTCTCATCCAAGGCCCAATTGCTCTTTGTACCTGTGGCGCTCTGGGTGCTCTCTGGACTCTGCACCGGCATGGTCTACCACCATCATCCCCATCATCTCCACCATCACCATCATCCTTAGAAAGCTCATCAACATCTAGGATAGGCTCGGCCAGATCAGTGAATCTCATGAAACGATGTCGTAGGAACCACTTTCGATACTCTACTGACATCCCTGCATCTGCAACCTATGGTAGCAAATCCCACACCCCATATCCTAGCTGATCTATCTATAGAATAGGATGACTAGTAGTCAACTTGTGCTCCCCACATTGAACTCTCAGCCTATACTCAAGCATATAAGGCCATACCTTGTGGCATATCCTGCATCTGGCCGAACTGGCATAGCACTCTGCTGTAGAAAAATATCTCAATAACCAAAGATGACTGACCTATCATCCATCAAGGTGAAAACATTTACGGTAACTCATCATCATCCTCCTACCACCTCTCACACTACAAGTACAGCCTCCAAACCACCTGATCAATGTCATCAATCGTGCATCTCCAAAAATCAACCTTGCCCAGATGATGCTGGACAATCATGCCATCATATAGAAATGCATATGGGTAGCTGTGAGCCTGGACCTGCACTGAGACTGGCCTAGTAATAGGGATATGCTCCCATGTCCACAGCTATAACAAAACTACACCTGTAGAAATAGCTGCACTGCGCCGATATACAATCTTATGTAAATTATGATAGAACCATGCCAACACACAGGAACCCCAATCCAATCTCCGTGGATGAGAAATTAGGTCCTCTATAATCTGGCCCCATTCAACCACAAAACCACATCCTTGCCTATCTAGCAATAATAATCCTCCTATCACAACTCCTAATAACGCTGGTAGGGTAGGGAATGAGGCAAACTGTGCCCAAGTAATGCAATCATCAGCAATGGTGTTATCTCCAAACACTAGTCTGCATACACTACATCATAATACACCCACTCTCCATGAGTCAGGATCCTCAATAGTCTATATACATCCTCTGGCGTAATCATCATCTCACCGAGAGGTAAGTGAAAGGTATTATGGTCAGAGTGCCAATGCTCTGCCATAGCTGTTAATAAACCTCAGTTTAGCTAAAACTAAGGGAGATCCAAAAGGAAAATAAGACCACAAGTCTCAATAATATGCCGCTGAGGTGGCTTAAGCTCATCTACTAGATAAAAAAATCCACAACGCTACTCCTCACACCCACAACTTGCGGTAATGCTCCTACATTTTGAAACAAAGTGCATCATGTTAGTTTTTCTCTTGATGAACCATTCTAAGTCAATCAAAACACATTAAATCTATCTTTTCTCTAACTTGAGTGTATCAAATTATTGCTCCTAACCTCTAAATCATGAGACACAAGGACAATTTGTACTCATTTTTAATCATATCTGATTGACCTATCAAACATTCATCATTATGACTTTTCTTACATCCTAAACACTATGTGACATTCTGGATGAAAATTTTCTAGCTTGGAACCTAATTGAGTCATTTGGACAATCAATCGCACTGAGTTCATCTATTTTCCTATATCTAACTTTCAACTTTATGGTAGGCGGCACTTAACTGAGTGCACACAGCTTTTTAAGCCACACGGCTTTTTAATCTTTAAAAGTGGCATTTTATCACGCAGAGGTAGCGCTTTAGTATTTAGGCGGCCTTTTGTAGGCCTACGCAGATTTTAAATCATCATACGCAGCTTTTAAAATATGGTGCTTTTAGGTGGCGCATTGTCTATTTTGGATAGCAATTTTGACCTAGCTCCTATGCGGCTAAGGATTGCGTGTACATGGCTTTTCACAATGCAAATGCAGCTTTTTACAGGCCTACGTGGCACTTTACTTATCCTACGCGGCATTTGGCTCAAACTTTTCTAAAAAATAGTAAAAATATGCAATAAATGCAAATTTCAAAGCAATAAATGCACCAAGAAGGTTTGAACCACTCACCGAAGGCCCGTAGTCAGGAGGTCTCAGATATCAGCGTGCCCACTCAAACCTATGCTCTCGTATGGGGACCACCATCGCTATTAGTCGTCAGAGGCTCAGAGAAAAATTTCAATAGTGAAAAGTGAAAATGAATAGTAAATTTGGGGTTTTCAACCTATTTAAGCTATTTTAACCTATTTTATGAGATTTTTGACCCAGTCAAACCTAATCTGCATATTCTACTCACTGGGGCATTTGTTCGACATCTTTTCACATCATCATTTATCAAAAATACAATCATCTTGGATCTCTTCAATCAGCATTGTTCATCAAAAACTTATACCTACGATCAAGATGATTCCATTTCTGAGGGGGCATCATCATATCATCAAACTAAGATTTCGCAGCATATCTCGTATCAAATTTGGGGCATTAAAATTTCAAACTTTATCAATCACAGTTTCATATCAGATTTTCATATCAGGGTTTCATATCAGGATTTTCATATCAGATTTCATATCAGGGTTTCATATCAAATATTTCATATCAGAGTTTCATATCAGGGTTTCATATCGGGATTTTTATATCAGGTTGTCATATCAGCTCATCAGTATCTGCTCAATAATCAGGACAATCAAGCTTTTTTTGAATCAATGCACTTCACACATCAATTCAAAGAGGGGCATTTATAGACACCTAAAATTTACCAGGTGTATCTCAAGCATTCCAAATTGTAAATCTCAGTCAAATGCTTCAAAATATCATCTCAATGCAAATCAAATGGACATTTATCAAATCAAAGGAACAAAATTCAAATCAAATTAAAAGATCAAATAATCATGAAATCAAATAATTAAATTTAAGCCTAAAGGGATTAATCAAATTATGCAATTGATTTTTCAATTGTATAGTTCAAATAAAAAAAGATCAAATCCAACCCAATCACCCTTCCATGGCTAATTTAATTAAATGATGGATTTATTTAATTCCTAATTCTTTGAGACAACCAACCAACTTTCCCTCCATTTGAAAACACCTTAAAGTTGTTGACTTAACCAAGCTTTGATCATGATTAACTCACTCTACCCCCTACCCTTGGAAAAATGCTATAAATACAAGCCATTTCCTATGTTTGGGATCCAAGAATTCAAGAGAAAAAACATCCTTATTATAGGCACATTGAAAGCATATGAGGAGCATTTGAGAGCCTTTTTAAGATAATTTTAGCATTTTCATTACATATAGCATATCATGTTTAGGAGCATTTGTTATTTTCCATTATGATCTTGGAGCATTTTTGAGCATTTTGAGCATTTTAGCTAGATTTGAGCATTCTTTTTAATACATATCTCATTCTAGGATTGTCCTTGAGAGAGATTAAGCCTGAGAGCTCTCTTAACAAAGCTTGGATAAAGAACCATTAGATGATATAGATTTAGCTTCAATTCTTAGATTAACTTTATTTTATCTTTCCATAGAATTGTTTGCTCTAATCTTAATTTTATGAAGGTGTATTTTCTAACACGCAATTACAACTTATTATCAGGGAACGGTTGACCGATTCAGTGATCTAGAACCTTAGAATGGCTTGTTATGAGATTACAGCTCATTATTAGCAAATGGTTGACTGATTTGGTGATCTAGAACCTTAGAATGACTTGTTATGAGATTGTAGCTCATTATCAGCAAACGGTTGACCAATTTGGCCATCTAGAATCTTAGAATGACTTGTTATGAGATTAAAGCTCATTATCAGCAAACGCTTGACTGATTCGGAGATCTAGAACCTTAGAATGGCTTGTTATGAGATTAAAGCTCATTATCAACAAATAGTTGACCGATTTGGTGATCTAGAACCTCAGAATGAATTATTATGAGATTGTAGCTCATTATCACCGAATAGTTGACCGATTCAGCGATCTAGAATCTCAAAATGGCTTGTTATTAGATTGTAGCTCATTATCAGCAAACGGTTAACTAATTCAGCGATCTAGAACCTCAGAATGGCTTGTTATCAGATTACAGCTCATTATCAGCAAATGGTTGACTGATTCAGTGATTTAGAAGCTCAAAATGGCTTGTTATCATATTGTAGCTCATTATCAGCAAATAGTTGACCGATTCAGTGATCTAGAACCTTAGAATACCTTGTTATGAGATTACAACTCATTATTAGCAAATGGTTAACCCATTTGGTGATCTAGAAGCTCAGAATGGCTTGTTATGAGATTACAGCTCATTATCAAAGAATAGTTAACCGATTCGGTGATCTAGAACATTAGAACGACTTGTTATGAGATTATAGCTCATTATCAGCAAACAGTTGACCGATTCAGCGATCTAGAACCTCAGAAGGACTTGTTATGAGATTGTAGCTCATTATCAGTGAACGGTTGACTGATTCGGCGATCTAAAATCTCAGAATGACTTGTTATGAGATTACAGCTCATTATCAGCAAATGGTTGACCAATTCGGCGATCTAAAACCTCAAAATGGCTTGTTATGAAATTACAGCTCATTATCAGCAAAAGGTTGACTGATTCGGCGATCTAGAATCTTAAAATGCCTTGTTATGAGATTGTAGCTCATTAACAGTGAACGGTTGACCGATTTGGCAATCTAGAATCTCAGAATGGATTGTTATGAGATTGTAGCTCATTATTAGCAAATAGTTGACCGATTCATCGATCTAGAACCTTAGAATGGCTTGTTGTGAGATTACAGCTCATTATCAGCAAATAGTTGACTGATTCGGTGATCTAGAATCTCAGAACAGCTTGTTAGGAGATTGTAGCTCATTATCAACAAATGGTTGACCGATTCGGCAATCTAGAACCTCAGAACAGCTTGTTATAAGATTACAGCTCATTATCAGCAAATGGTTGAATGATTCGGTGATCTAGAACATCAGAACGACTTGTTATGAGATTATAGCTCATTATCAGTGAATGGTTGATTGATTTGGTAATCTAGAACCTCATAATTACTTGTTATGAGATTACAGCTCATTATCAGTAAACAGTTGACCGATTTGGTGATCTAAAACCTCAGAACAACTTGTAATGAGATTGTAGCTCATTATCAGTGAATAGTTGACCGATTCAGTGATCTAGAATATAAGAATGACTTGTTATGAGATTACAGCTCATTATCAGCGAATGGTTGACTGATTCAGTGATCTAGAACCTCAGAATGGCTTGTTTTGAGATTATAGCTCATTATCAGCAAATGATTGACCGATTCGGCAATCTAGAACCTCAAAATGGCTTGTTATGAGATTGTAGCTCACTATCAGTGAATAGTTGACCGATTTGGTGATTTAGAACCTTAGAATGGCTTGTTATGAGATTATAACTCATTATCAGCAAATGGTTGACCGATTCGGTGATCTAGGATGTTAGAATGGCTTGTTATGAGATTACAGCTCATTATCAGTGAATGGTTGACTGATATGGTGATCTAGAACCTCAGAATAGCTTATTATGAGATTACCATTCATTATCAGCAAATGGTTGATCGATTCGGTGATCTAGAACCTCAGAATGACTTATTATGAGATTGTAGCTCATTATCAGTGAATAGTTGGCCGATTCGGTGATCTAAAATCTCAAAATGACATTTTATTAGATTATAGCTCATTATCAGCGAATAGTGGACCGATTCAACAATCTAGAACCTCAGAACATCTTGTTTTGAGATTACAGCTCATTATTAGCAAATGGTTGACCGATTCTATGATCTAGAACTTTAGAATGTCTTGTTATGAGATTGTAGCTCACTATCAGTGAACGGTTTACCAATTTAGTGATCTAGAATCTTAGAATGGCTTGTTATGAGATTGTTTCTCATTATCAGCAAACGGTTGACCGATTCGGTGATCTAGAACCTTAAAAGGGCTTGTTATGAGATTATAGCTCATTATTGGAAAATGGTTGATCGATTCGGTGATCTAGAACCTCAGAACAGCTTGTTATGAGATTATAGCTCATTATCAGTTAACGGTTGACTGATTTAGCGATCTAGAACCTCAGAACATCTTGTTATGAGATTATAGCTCATTATCAGCAAATGGTTGACTGATTCAGTGATCTAGAATCTTAGTATGGCTTGTTATGAGATTACAGCTCATTATTAGTGAATGGTTGACCGATTCAGTGATCTAGAACCTCAGAATGGCTTGTTATGAGATTATAGCTCATTATCAGCAAATGGTTGATCGATTCAGCAATCTAGAACCTCAAAATGACTTGTTATCAAATTGCAGCTCATTATCAATGAATGGTTGACCGATTCAACGATCTACAATCTTAGAATGACTTGTTATGAGATTAAAACTCATTATCAACAAATGGTTGACTGATTTGGTGATATAGAACTTTAGAATGGCTTGTTATGAGATTAGAGCTCATTATCAGCAAGCGCTTGACCGATTCAGCAATCTAGAACCTCAGAATGACTTGTTATGAGATTGTAGCTCATTATTAGGGAAAAGTTGACTGATTCAGATATCTAGAATCTCAGAATGGCTTGTTATGAGATTGTAGCTCATTATCAGTGAATGGCTAACCGATTCGGTGATCTAGAACCTTAGAATGGCTTGTTATAAGATTAATACTCATTATCAGCAAACAATTGACTGATTTGGTGATCTAGAACCTCAGAATGGCTTGTTATGAAATTGTAGCTCATTATCAGCAAACAACTGACTGATTTGGTGATCTAGATCCTCAAAATGACTTGTTATGAGATTATAGCTCATTATTAGCAAACGGTTGACTAATTCGGTGATCTAGAACCTCAGAATGGCTTGTTATGAGATTACAGCTCATTATCAATAAATTGATGACCGTTTCAGTGATCTAGAACCTTAGAACGGCTTGTTATGAGATTACAGCTCATTATCAGCAAATAGTTGATTGATTTGGTGATCTAGAACCTCAGAATGACTTGTTATGAGATTGTAGCTCATTATTAGTGAATGGTTGACTGATTCGGCTATCTAGAATCTCAGAATGACATATTATGAGATTGTATCTCATTATCAATGAACAGTTGACTGATTCAGCGATTTAGAATCTCAAAATGACTTGTTATGAGATTGTATCTTATTATCAGCAAATGGTTGATTGATTCGGCTATCTAAAACCTTAGAATGGATTGCAATGAGATTATAGCTAATTATTAGCAAACGGTTGACCGATTCGGTGATCTAGAACTTCATAATGGCTTATTATGATATTCTAGCTCATTACCAGGGAATGGTTGACCTATTCGGCGATCTAGAACCTTAGAATGACTTGTTATGAGATTATAGTTCATTATCAAAAAATGGTAGACCTATTCAGAAATCTAGAACCTCAAAATAGCTTGTTATAAGATTACAGCTCATTATTAGCAAACGCTTGACCAATTTGATGATCTAGAACCTCAGAATGACTTGTTATGGGATTATAGCTCATTATCAACAAACGGTTGACTGATTCAGTGATCTAGAACCTCAGAATGACTTGTTATGAGATTGTAGCTCATTATCAGAGAACAGTTGACCGATTCGATGATCTAGAATCTTAAAATGACTTGTTATGAGATTATAGCTCATTATCAGTGAATGGTTGACCGATTTGGCTATTTAGAACCTCAAAATGGCTTATTATGAGATTACAACTCATTATTAACAAAAAATTGACCGATTCGGTGATCTAGAACCTTAGAATAACCTGTTATAAGATTGTAGCTCATTATCAGCACACGGTTGACCGATTCGGTGATCTTGAATCTCAGAATGGCTTGTTATGAGATTGTAGCTCATTATCAGTGAACAGTTGACCGATCCAGTGATCTAGAACCTCAGAACACCTTGTTATGAGATTACAGCTCATTATCAGCAAATGGTTAAGCAATTCGGCAATCTAGAACCTCAAAATGGTTTGTTATGAGATTGTAGCTTATTATTAGTGAATGGTTGACCAATTCGGTGATTTAGAACCTCAAAACCTTAGAACAGCTTGTTATGAGATTATAGCTCATTATTAGCAAATGGTTGACCAATTCAGCGATCTAGAACCTCAGAATAGCTTGTTATGAGATTGTAGCTCATTATTAGTGAATAATTGACCAATTCAGTGATATAGAACCTCAGAATGGCTTGTTATGAGATTGCAACTCATTATCACCAAATGGTTGACCGATTCGGTGATCTAAAACCTCAGAATGGCTTGTTATGAGATTATAGCTCATTATAAGTGAACGGTTGACCAATTCAGCAATCTAGAACCTTGAAATGACTTGTTATGAGATTGTATCTCATTATGAGTGAATAGTTGACCGATTCAGTGATCTAAAATCTCAGAATAACTTGTTATGAGATTACAGCTCATTATCAGCAAACGGTTGATTGATTCGATGATCTAGAACCTTAGAATGGTTTTTTATGAGATTGTAGCTCATTATCAGTGAACGGTTGACCGATTCAATGATCTAAAATATCAGAATGACTTTTTATGAGATTACAGCTCATTATCAGCAAATGGATGACCGATTCGGCAATCTAGAACCTCAGAATGACTTGTTATGAGATTGTAGCTCATTATCAGCAAACGGTTGACCAATTCGGCAATCTAGAACCTCAGAATGGCTTGTTATGAGATTGTAGCTTATTATCAGTGAATGGTTGACCGATTCAGTGATCTCAAACCTTAGAATGGCTTGTTGTGAGATTAATGCTCATTATCAGCAAACGGTTGAACAATTTGGTGATCTAGAACATCAAAATGGCTTGTTATGAGATTATAGCTCATTATCAGCTAACAGTTGACTGATTCCATGATTTAGAACCTCAAAATTGCTTGTTATGAGATTACAGCTTATTATCAGCAAACGGTTCATTGAATCAGTGAGCTAGAAACTCAAAATGGCTTGTTATGAGATTATAGCTCATTATGAGTAAATGGTTGACTGATTCAGTGATCTAGAACCTCAGAATGGCTTGTTATGAGATTACAGCTTATTATCAGCAAATAGTTGACTGATTTGGTGATCTAGAACCTTAGAATGACTTGTTATGAGATTGTAGCTCTTTATCTATGAACGATTGACCGATTTGGTGATCTAGAATCTCAAAATTACTTGTTATGAGATTAGAACTCATTATCTATGAACGGTTGACCGATTTGGCGATCTAGAACCTCAGAACAGCTTATTATGAGATTACAACTCATTATCAGCAAACAGTTGACCGATTCGGTGATCTAGAACCTCAGAATAGCTTGTTATGAGATTATAGCTCATTATCAGCAAATGATTGACCGATTCGGTGATCTAGAACCTTAGAATGACTTGTTATGAGATTGTAGCTCATTATCAGTGAACGGTTGATCAATTCGGCAATCTAGAATCTCAGAATGACTTGTTATGAGATTGTAGCTCATTATCAGCAAATAATTGACTGGTTTGGCGATCTAGAACCTTAGAACAACTTGTTATGAGATTACAGCTCATTATTAGAAAATAATTGACCAATTCGGCAATCTAGAACCTCAAAATGACTTGTTGTGAGATTCTAAATCATTATCAGTGAATGGTTGACCGATTTAGTGATCTAGAATCTCAGAATGGCTTGTTATGAGATTGTAGCTCATTATCAGTAAACAGTTGACTAATTTGGCAATCTAGAACCTTAGAACGGCTTGTTATGAGATTATAGCTCATTATCAGCAAATGGTTGACTGATTCAAAAATCTATAACCTCAAAATGACTTGTTATGAGATTATAGCTTATTATTAGCGAATGGTTGATCGATTTGGCGATCTAGAATCTCAGAATGACTTGTGATGAGATTGTAGCTCATTATCACTAAATGGTTGACTGATTTGATGATCTAGAACCTCAGAATGATGTTATGAGATTATAGCTCATTATCAGCAAACGGTTGACCGATTCGGTGATCTAAAACCTTAGAATAGCTTGTTATGAGATTGTAGCACATTATCAGTGATCGGTTGACCTATTCAGTGATCTAGACCCTCAAGATGGCTTGTTATGAGATTATAGCCCATTAACAGCAAACGCTTGACTGACTCAGTGATCTAGAACCTCAGAATGGCTTGTTATGAGATTACAGCTCATTATCAAGGAACGGTTGATCGATTTGGCGATCTAGAACCTCAGAATGGCTTGTTATGAGATTACAACTCATTATCAGCAAATGGTTGACTGATTTGGTGATCTAGAACCTCAGAATGACTTGTTATGAGATTGTAGCTCATTATCAGCAAATGATTGACCGATTCAGTGATCTAGAACCTAAGAACAACTTGTTATGAGATTGTAGCTCATTTTCAGTGAACGGTTGACCGATTCGGTGATCTAGAACCTCAGAACAACTTGTTATGAGATTACAGCTCATTATTAGCAAATGATTGACCAATTTAGTGATCTAGAACCTCAAAATGGCTTGTTATGAGATTACAACTCATTATCAGTGAATGGTTGACCGATTCGGCAATCTAGAACCTCAAAATGGCTTGTTATGAGATTACAACTCATTATCAGCCAACGGTTGACCGATTCAGCGATCTAGAACCTTAGAATGGCTTGTTATGAGATTACAGCTCATTATCATTAAATAGTTGACCGATTCAGTGATCTACAACCTCAAAATGGCTTGTTATGAGATTCTAGCTCATTATCAGCAAACGGTTGACCGATTCAGTGATCTAGAACCTTTGAATGGCTTGTTATGAGATTACAGCTCATTATTAGTGAATGGTTGACCGATTTGGTGATTGAGAACCTTAGAACGGCTTGTTATAAGATTACAGCTCATTATCAGCAAATAGTTGACCGATTCAGCAATCTAGAACCACAGAATGACTTGTTATGAGATTGTAGCTCATTATCAGTGAACGGTTGACCGATTCAGTGATCTAGAATCTCATAATGGCTTGTTATGAGATTGTAGCTCATTATTAGCAAACGGTAGACCGATTTGGTGATCTAGAACCTTAGAATGGCTTATTATGAGATTATAGTTCATTATTAGCAAATAGTTGACCGATTCAGTGATCTAAAACCTCAAAATGGCTTGTTATGAGATTGTAGCTCATTATCAGTGAACGGTTAACTAATTCCATGATCTAGAACCTCAGAATGGCTTGTTATGAGATTATAACTCATTATCAGTGAATGGTTGACTGATTCAGTGATCTAAAACCTGATCAAAATGGCTTGTTATGAGATTACAGCTCATTATCAGCAAATGGTTGACCGATTCAGTGATCTAGAACCTCAGAATGACTTGTTATGAGATTATAGCTCATTATCAGTGAACGGTTGACCGATTCGGTGATCTAGAATCTCAGAATGACTTGTTATGAGATTACAGCTTATTATCAGTGAACGGTTGACGATTCGGTGATCTTGAACCTCAGAATAGCTTGTTATGAGATTACAGCTCATTATCAGCACATAGTTGACCAATTTAGTGATCTAGAACCTCAAAATGACTTGTTATGAGATTGTAGGTCATTATCAGTGAACGGTTAACTGATTTGGCAATCTAGAATCTCAGAATGGCTTGTTATGAGATTGTAGCTCATTATCAGTGAACGATTGACCTATTCCATGATCTAGAACCTCATAATGGCTTAATATGAGATTACAGCTCATTATCAGTGAACAGTTGACTAATTCGGTGATCTAGAACCTCAGAATGGCTTTTTATGAGATTCTAGCTCATTATCAGTGAATGGTTGACCGATTCAGTGATCTAGAACCTCAGAATGGCTTGTTATGACATTACAGCTCATTATCAAAAAATGATTGACTGATTCGGTGATCTAGTACCTCAGAATAGCTTGTTATGAGATTACAGCTCATTATCAGTGAACAGTTGACTGATTCGGTGATCTAGAACCTTAGAACCTCAGAACAGCTTGTTATGAGATTATAGCTCATTATCAGCAAACGGTTGACCGATTCAGTGATCTAGAATGTCAAAACAACTTGTTATGAGATTGTAGCTCTTTATCAGTGAATGGTTGACTGATTCGGCGATCTAGAACCTCAAAATGGTTTGCTATGAGATTGCATCTCATTATCATCAAATGGTTGACCGATTCGGCGATCTAGAACTTCAAAATGGCTTGTTATGAGATTACAGCTCATTATAATTAAATAGTTGACCGATTCGGTGATCTAGAACCTCATAATAGCTTGTTATGAGATTACAGCTCATTATCAACAAATCGTTGACCGATTTGGTGATCTAGAACCTCAAAATAGCTTATTATGAGATTATAGGTCATTATCAACAAACGGTTGACCGATTCAATGATTTAGAACCTTAGAATGACTTGTTATGAGATAGTAGCTCATTATCAGTGAATGGTTGACTGATTCAGTGATCTAGAATCTCAAAATGACTTGTTATGAGATTAAAACTCATTATTAGCAAATAGTTGACCAATTCAGTGATCTAGAACCTCAGAATGGCTTGTTATGAGATTACAACTCATTATCAGCAAATCGTTGACCGATTTGGCGATTTAGAACCTCAGAATAGCTTGTTATGAGATTACAGTTCATTATCAGCAAATGGTTGACCGATTCAGCGATCTATAACCTCAGAATGGCTTGTTATGAGATTACAGCTCATTATCAATGAATGGTTGACCGATTCGGTGATATAGAACCTCAGAATGGCTTGTTATGAGATTACAGCTCATTATGAGCAAGTAGTTGACAAATTCAGCAATCTAGAATCTCAAAATGACTTGCTATGAGATTGTAGCTCATTATCAGTGAACGGTTGACCGATTCAGCAATCTAGAATCTCAGAATGACCTGTTATGAGATTATAGCTCATTATTAGCAAATGATTGATTGATTCGGTGATCTACAACCTCAGAATAGCTTGTTATGAGATTGTAGCTCATTATCAGCAAATAGTTGACCAATTCAGTGATCCAAAACCTCAGAATAACTTGTTATGAGATTGTAGCTCATTATCAGCGAACAGTTGACCAATTCGGCAATCTAGAATCTATGAATGGCTTGTTATGAGACTGTAGCTCATTATCAGTGAATGATTAATCGATTTGGTGATATAGAACCTCATAATGGATTGTTATGAGATTACACCTCATTATCAGCAAACAGTTGACCGATTCGGTGATCTAGAACTTCAGAATGACTTGTTATGAGATTATAGCTCATTATCAGTGAACAATTGACCGATTCAGTGATCTAGAACCTTAGAATGGCTTGTTATGAGATTACAGCTCATTAACAGCAAACGGTTGACCAATTCAGTGATCTAAAACCTTAGAATGGCTTGTTATGAGATTATAGCTCATTATCAGCTAATGGTTGAGTGATTTGGTGATCTAGAACCTTGGAATGGCTTGTTATGAGATTACAGCTCATTATCAGCAAACGGTTGACCGATTTGGTGATCTAGAACCTTAGAATGACTTGTTATGAGATTGTAGCTCATTATCATTGAATGGTTAACCTATTTGGTGATCTTGAATCTTAGAATGACTTTTTATGAGATTATAGCTTATTATCAATGAACGGTTGATCGATTCGGCAATCTAGAACCTCATAATGGCTTGTTATGAGATTGTAGCTCATTATTAGCGAATGGTTGACCAATTCAGTGATCTAGAACCTCAGAATGACTTTTTATAAAATGATAGCTCATTATCAGCAAACGGTTAACTGATTCAGTGATCTAGAACCTTAGAATGGCTTGTTATGAGATTCTAGCTCATTATCAGCGAACGGTTGACCAATTCAGTAATCTAGAACCTTAGAACATCTTGTTATGAGATTACAGCTCATTATCATAAAATGGTTGACTGATTCAGTGATCTAGAAACTTAGAATGGCTTTTTATGAGATTACAGCTCATTATCAGTGAATGGTTGACCGATTCAGAGATTTAGAACCTCAAAACCTTAGAATGGCTTGTTATGAGATTATAGCTCATTATCAGCAAATGATTAATTGATTCAGCGATCTAGAAGCTCTAAATAGCTTGTTATGAGATTATAGCTCATTATCAACGAACGGTTGACCAATTTGGTGATCTAGAACCTCAAAATGGCTTGTTATGAGATTGTAGCTCATTATCAGCAAATGATTGACCGATTTAGTGATCTAAACTCTCAGAATGACTTGTTATAAGATTATAGCTCATTATCAGTAAACGGTTGACCAATTTGGCAATCTAGAACCTTAGAATGTCTTGTAATGAGATTGTAGCTCATTATCACTGAATGGTTGACTGATTTGGTGATCTAGAACCTCAGAATGGCTTGTTATGAGATTACAGCTTATTATCAACAAATGGTTGACTGATTCAGAGATCTAGAACCTCAAAATGACTTGTTATGAGATTGTAGCTCATTATCAGTGAACGGTTTACTGATTCGATGATCTAGAATCTCAGAATGATTTTTTATGAGATTACAGCTCATTATCACTGAACGATGGACCAATTCGGTGATCTAGAACCTTAGAAAGGCTTGTTATGAGATTACAGCTCATTATTAGCAAACAGTTGACCGATTCAGTGATTGAGAACCTTAAAATGACTTGTTATGAGATTGTAGCTCATTATTAGTGAATGGTTGACCAATTTGGTGATCTAGAATCTCAGAATGGCTTGTTATGAGATTGTAGCTCATTATCAGCAAACGGTTGACCGATTCAGTGATCTAGAACCTTAGAATGGCTTGTTATGTGATTACAGCTCATTATCAGCAAACGGTTGACCGATTCGGTGATCTAGAACCTTTGAATGGCTTGTTATGAGATTACAGCTCATTTTCAACAAATGGTTGGCCAATTCGGCAATCTAGAACCTCCAAATGACTTGTTATGAGATTGTAGCTAATTATCAGTGAACGGTTGACTTATTCAGTGATCTAGAATCTCAGAATGACTTGTTATGATATTACAACTTGTTATCAGCGAACAGTTGACCGATCGGTGATCTAGAACCTTAGAACAACTTTTTATGAGATTACAGCTCATTATCAGCAAACGGTTGACCGATTCAATAATTTAGAACCTCAGAATGACTTGTTATAAGATTGTCGCTCATTATCACCAAACGGTTGACCGATTTGATGATCTAGAATCTTAGAAATGCTTGTTATGAGATTGTAGCTTATTATCAGTGAATGGTTGACCAATTCGCCAATCTAGAACCTCATAATGACTTGATTTGAGATTATAGCTCACTATCAGCAAATGGTTGATTGATTTGGAAACTTAGAACCTCAGAATGGAATGTTATGAGATTGTAGCTTATTATCAGTGAATGATTGACTGATTCGGCGATCTAGAACCTCAAAATGGCTTGTTATGAGATTATAGCTCATTATCAGCAAATAGTTGACCGATTCAGTGATCTAGAACCTCAGAAAGGCTTGTTATGAGATTACAGCTCATTATCATTTAACGGTTGACCGATTCAGTGATATAGAACCTCAGAATAGCTTGTTATGAGATTACAGCTCATTATCAGCAAATGATTGACCAATTTGGGGATCTAGAACCTCAAAACAACTTATTATGAGATTCTAGCTCATTATCAGTGACCAATTAACTGATTTGGTGATCTAGAATCTCAGAATGACTTGTTATAAGATTACAACACATTATCAGTGAACGGTTGGTTGATATAGAACCTCAAAATGGCTTGTTATGAGATTACAGCTCATTATCAGCAAATGGTTGACCGATTCAGCGATCTAGAATGTTAGAATGACTTGTTTTGAGATTGTAGCTAATTATTAGCAAATGGTTGACCAATTTGGTGATCGAGAATCTCAGAATAGCTTGTTATGAGATTGTAGCTCATTATCAGTGAATGGTTGACCGATTCAATGAACTAGAACCTTAGAGTGGCTTTTTATAAGATTACAGATCATTATCAGCAAACAGTTGACTAATTTGATGATCTAGAACCTTAGAATGGCTTGTTATGAGATTGTAGCTCATTATTAATGAATGATTGACTGATTTGGCAATCTAGAACCTTAGATTGGCTTGTTATGAGATTACAGCTCATTATTAGCAAACGATTGACCGATTTGGTGATTTCGAAGCTCAGAATGGCTTGTTATGAGATTACAACTCATTATCAGGGAATGGTTGACCGATTTGGTTATCTAGAACCTTAGAATGGCTTGTTATAGGATTACAACACATTATCAGCAAATGGTTGACAGATTCAGCGATCTAGAACCTTAGAATGACTTGTTATGAGATTGTAGCTCATTATCAGCAAATGGTTGACCAATTTGGTGATGTAGAATCTTAGAATGGCTTGTTATGAGATTGTAGCTCATTATCAGTGAATGGTTGACCAATTGGGTGATATAGAACCTCAAAATAGCTTGTTATGATATTATAGCTCATTATCAACAAACAGTTGACCGATTCGGTGATCTAGAACCTTAGAATGGCTTGTTATGAGATTGTAGCTCATTATCCACGAACGGTTGACCGATTCAGTGATCTAGAACCATAGAATGGCTTGTTATGAGATGACAGCTTATTATCAGCAAATGATTGACCGATTCAATGATCTAGAACCTTAGAATGGCATGCTATGATATTATAGCTCATTATCAACAAATGGTTGACTGATTCGGGCATCTAGAACCTCAGAACAACTTGTTATGAGATTGTATCTCATTATCAGCAAATGGTTGACCGATTCAGTGATCTAGAATCTTAGAATGACTTGTTATGAGATTACAGCTCATTATCAGTGAATGGTTGACCAATTTGGTGATCTAGAACCTCAGAATGACTTGTGAGATTATAGCTCATTATCAGCAAATGGTTGACCAATTTGGTGATCTAGAACCTTAGAATGACTTGTTATGAGATTATAGCTCATTATTAGCGAACGGTTGACTGATTTGACGATCTAGAATCTTAGAATGGCTTGTTATGAGATTGTAGCTCATTATCATCAAATAGTTGACCTATTCAGTGATCTAGAATCTCAGAATGACTTGTTATGAGATTACAGCTCATTATCAGTGAATGGTTGACTGATTCAGTGATCTAGAACCTTAGAATGGCTTGTTATCAGATGATAGCTCATTAACAGTAAACAGTTGACCGATTCGATTATCTAGAACCTTAGAATGACTTGTTATGAGATTATAGCTCATTATCATAGAATGCTTGATCAATTTGGTGCTCTAGAATATTAGAATGACTTTTCATGAGATTACAGCTCATTATCAACAAACGGTTGACCGATTCAGTGATCTAGAACCTCAGAATGGCTTATTATGAGACTATAGCTCATTATCAGCAAACAGTTAACCGATTAAGTGATCTAGAACCTTAGAATGACTTGTTATGAGATTATAGCTTATTATTAGCAAATGATTGACCAATTCGGTGATCTAGAACCTCATAATGGATTTTTATGAAATTGTAGCTCATTATCAGCAAACAGTTGACTGATTTAGTGAATGAGAACCTCAAAATGGCTTGTTATGAGATTACAACTCATTATTAGTGAATGATTGACCAATTCAGTGATCTAGAACCTCAGAATGGCATGTTATGAGATTACAGCTCATTATCAGCAAACGGTTGACCGATTCGGTGATCTAGAACCTCAGAACAGCTTGTTATGAGATTATAGCTCATTATCAGCAAATGGTTGACCGATTCGGTGATCTAGAACCTCACAAGAACTTGTTATGAGATTGTAGCTCATTATCAGTGAACAGTTGACCGATTCAGTGATCTACAATCTCAGAATGACTTTTTATGAGATTACAGCTCATTATCAATGAACGGTTGACCAATTTGGCAATCTAGAACCTCAGAATGGCTTGTTATGAGATTATAGCTCATTATCAGCAAATGGTTGACCAATTTGGTGATGTAGAACCTCAGAATGGCTTGTTATCAGATTGTAGATCATTATTGTAACACCCAAAAATTGGCACCTTATAATCCAATCAATTTTGGTGCATTTTCTCATCTTCAAAGTCCTATTGTACTAGGAAAATTCTTCTCCTGATTGACTTTAATTGACTGAGTTTCAAATGCAAAAAACCCAAATTTGCATAAATTTGACATTACATTTAATTCCTAAATTCTTAGTGTTTATTAGCTAAAAATATCTATGATTAATTGATTTAATTCTAAAGTCCTAAGTGCTTTTAAGTAAAATTAATTCCACCCCCTTTAGCTAATATACATAAAAGGAATTGAATGGTTATTTAATTATTGGATGAATTATCCTCAAAAAGGAATTCCATAATTCTATGTGAAATGACACTCATGTGGCAATAATCCATCCTTTTAATTAAATAATCCTTACTTTTTTGTCTCAAATGAGAATGAAGAGGCAACCGTTTCTTTTCAAGAAACTCTTCACCCTCTTTCCATGGTTTTCTATAAATTGGACCTCTTTTTCTTCTTTTGAGGGGATGATTTTGGAGAGCATCAAATCTATAGTCAATTTTGCATTTAATTTCTTTCATTTTTTTAAGCTTAAGATTGTATAATTAGGCTAGTTTCAATTGGAATTGAAGATATATTGCTTTCATTTATGATTCATTTATATGTCTAACATTTCAATTTGATTCTTGTAAGCTTTCTAGATTAATGGCAATTCCTTTTCTAGTTAAATGCAATTCCCATTCTAGATTAAAAGCATTTGAATTCTAGATTAAGAGTATTTTCCTTTCTTAGATTAATTACAATTTGATTCCATAGACTAGTTGCAATCCATTCCTAGATTAATTACTTCTCAATTCATAGATTAATTGCATCTCTTTTTATAGACTAGTTACAATATCGAGTTCATAGAGTAATGGCAATTTCATCTTTCCTCACATTCTAGAAATCATCCATGTTAGCAATGGTCAGGTTGTTGGCTCTCATTCTGAGGGTAAAATTGACATCCATAACTAATTAGGAGGCAACAAGTCATTTCAATTGAGTTTGCAGGATAAACAATTCATGTTTGTCTTTGTAAATTGAACAATTGTGTAAAGACTATGCTGGGTTTGTGCATGATTTAGAGGTCACATTCAAGTACACACATTTTGGCACCCACCGTGGGGCAGAAAAAATGATTTCTGGCCTCATTTTTGAACTTTTTGACTATGTTTTTTAAGCTCTGTCGTATGTTCTTACAGCACTGGTACGGAGTCTCGTGCAAAGTTTTTCTCTTTGTAGCACTCTGTCACGTGAGAAAACAAAAATCTCACACGTGTCAAAGTACTTTATCGCGTGCGTTGAAGGACTTTCTCGTGCAAACCTTGATAGAAAAGCATTTAAATTTTAGAATTTTTAATATGATGTTTCTCTATTCTGACATCTATTTTCTGCTCTGATTTTCCTATTTCTGATTTTTGTTGTAGCATAACAATGGTTTGCAGGTTGCTTGCCAAAGATCAAAATTTTCTAACAGTTTACTTGCAGGACGATAGTCAAAGGCATAATTAAAATGTCATGTTTGTTTACTATTTTTCATTCACATAGTCTAAATAGGGCTTTGTTAAAATTTTGTAAGGATCCTGATAGCAAAGTAGGGGAATAGGCTCTTAATTACATGGAAGTGATGCCTATGGATGAAACTAAGACCCAGATGTTGCTAGCATGACGGATACTTGGGAAAGCAAAGAAAGATAGTGAATCTTTAGCACTTCTACTTGTTAAGGGATTATGCTCTTCTCTCTTTGAGACTACTCTCTTTGAGAGAATCAGAAACCCAAAGACTTGTGGACCTGGTGGAGTGAAACTATCTTGGTGATGAATATGCTTGATGTGTTTAGGTGAGGTGCCAAGGTAGAGAAGTATGCTCTTCTCTCATTGAGAGAATCAGAAAATCAAACCCTTGAATCCGAACCAAGTTGAGTCACCTTTAGAGGGCCTGCCAGAAGTTGAACCTCTGGGAATGACCCAAGTGAGTACACACCTTTTGCCAGTGATTCCATCTCACTCTAATAAAGTCTAATTTTTTGTAGTCTAAAGACTCCAAAGCCATAGTAACTTCTTTCTCATTGATTTTGACTATCCTCATGAGAAAGCCTTGTTTGTCATACTGAGCGGCGTTGCTCCCAGCCTTGCTTGCAAGGGTGTGTGACTTACAAGTGTTGGTGTGGCTACAAGGCCCCAACTCTGTATTAGAGGCACTGGAGGTTATTGTGAATGGAAGCCTATTAAACACTCTCTTAGTTAGATGCCTACCCGGTTCACCTCTGAAAGGAGACATAATCTATGCCCAGGGAGAGGGAAGAGTCTCTCCCCTAGATTCTTGACATAGGCATGCACCTGGATGTTTGAAGTGGTATATGATGTTGGCCCCTATTTAAGGGTAACCTTCAAACATATATACTTCATTCTTGGAAACACCAAAAACATGGGCGCTCTTTTGAGGGTGACACTGTTGTGTGAGGTGCACACATACGCATAAGACAGCGGGGCACAAATTTTGTCTTCTCAACCAATTTTCTTTGTAGGGATAACTAAGTGTCTATTTTAGAGTCTTAAATTGTCCATACTATCATCAAACAAAGACTCCCATGTTTCTACCAAGTTGCTTTGTCCTTGGTGGAATTACTTATGACTACTGTTTGCGTTACTACTGCCTGATTCAAAATTCATGTTTTTAAACGAGTGCTTGTCACCTTGAAATAGAGATTGCTGATTTGTATCATCTTAAAACTATCCTAAGCCTGGAATTCTTGTTAGAGAACAGTTCTCACTGTGTCTCAAAATATGGTTTTTATCTTGAAAACTAAGTTTGTTTACCGTCCTTATCTGCCTCTTTTCTAGGATTTGATTATTTGTTCCCTCGTTGTCTATAGACTGAAACTAGTTGTTTCAAGTTGCAAACTGACTGATTCATACTCAAACTTGTCTTGTCTCTTTGTCTCTATCTTATTTTCTTGTGTTTTTTCCACCTTGCGACATGATAGTCATATCTCAGCTGTTCTAGCCATACCTACGATGATTCATGCCGGGTGCATCTCACACCTTGGCTATTCTAGCCTATTACCCCTTCTTTTTCGTTACCTTTAGAGATAGAGTTCTGAGTTAGATCTTGAGCTTCCTCTCATATCAGCTTCATCTATGCCTATTACGACTAGGAGCAGAAATATTTTTCCCATATGCAGTTCTGGAGTAGGTAGAAGTAAACCTCACGATCAAGGAAAAGGTCATTCTGAAACCGTTATTCAAGTGGATAATCAAGAGGGATCATCATGTTCCTCTTCCCCGTTCAGTGTAGATCTGAGTCTGAATCCGAAGCCAATTCTTCAGTTTTGTTCTAATCCATTGTTTCAAGATCAGGCTAATCCATTTCTCTCAAGCCATCAAGGCTACAAAAAGTCATCTATTTGGGTCGATCCTATTAACGACCCTCACTGCCTTAGTGATCCATTCCAACATTTCAATCCTTTTGATTCACCAAAGATCACATCGGCTACAATTCCTTATTCTCATACTGAAAGAGTGCACACAAAATAATCTCCTATTAACAACATGTCGTCTCCTTTTGATTACACACAAGGTCATGACCAATCTCAACATGAACAAGGTCAACAATGAAGATGACCCCATAACTCAAAATGACATAGACATAGCAAAGTATAATAAAGCTCTTATTAAAATGATGGAGATACTCCTTGTAGAAGACAAAGAAAAATACTTTCTAGATTTAATGAATCAAGGGGTCAAATTACCCACAAACTTCCAAGTGAAAATGCTTGTTGCTAAAGAAGAGGAAATTGAAACCTCTAAATTGCATAAGATAATTCAAGACATGCAAGGTAAAATCAGCCAAATTATGAAAGACAAGGACAAACCTATGCAATAGTTCACAATGGAAAGTATATGTCCTTTTCTGTTTGATAGGAGCAATGTTATGCCACCCTTTCCCAAAGGGGTAGAGCTTCCTAAATATTACAAGTATCTAGGTACCATTGATCCCCAAGATCATTTAAGAGAATTTGGTGCCTTTTCAATGGATTTTATATATGATCAAACGTATTTGATGCATCTTTTCCCATGAAGTTTGGGTGGACCCGCTATGGAATGGTTCTCACGACTACCCACCGGCATCAAAATTTTTGACAAGATTGCCAATATTTTTATGCAACATTATTCTCACAATATTCAACATCCTTGTCAATATAAGGGATCTTTGTAACCTTAAGCAGAAGCAAGGGGAACCATTCTTGACATTTCTCCAAAGATGGAGGCAACTTTGCACAAAGTACCCTCACAAAATACCTGAGTCTGAGAAACTCGATATATTCTTGGATAATCTCACCCCTGACTTTGGGTATCAAGTCCAACTTCAAGGTCCCCTTAACTTTGATAGTATGAGAAAATAGGTTGTGAGAATAGAAGCATTCATGGTTAAAAAAGGTGAATTGACCTTGTATAAAGATAACAAGCAAAATCCCTCATCTTCCAACAAAGACAAAGGGAAATTTTCCAACAAAAATAGAGATATTGTGAATGATGGGGTGGTCGATAACATGAATTCAAATTCTTCAAAACCGTTCTTCAATCTCACCTCGGGTATACAATTGGCCAAAGTTGTCAAAAAGGCTACAACCAATACTCAACAACCTTCTAAATTTTTTGGCAACAAACCTTGGGAAGCGTGACCCAAGCATAAATTTACCTCTCTGGGAGAACTGCTTGATGTGGTTTCCAAAACTTTGGTGCAAAATTAGATTCTTGCTCCTTTGGAGAAACATCTATATGATCTGCAACCAAGACCTCATTGGTGGAATGAGAATGCTTATTGTGATTACCATCAAAACAAAGGTCACAAGACTACTACCTATCTCCAATTATGACATAAAGTTCAAGATTTGATTGATAACCAGGTTATCATTGTGGAGAATCATAACAAGAATTTGGCTCATCAAGCATTCAAAGATCCCTTTCCTCATCATGAGAAAGGTGAATCCTCCAACGCTCAGAATAATAATGCCAAATTTAATTATGCAAATACCACTTACGATAATGTGATCAACATGATTGAACCAGTTGAAGTGGATTATTGCAATATGTTTACTAGCAAGGGAAGTGGAAATGTTTCTAAACCCAGAACCCCGTTTGTCTTGAGAGCCCCTGGGTCTCGATTATCTGAATTTGAAACATCTTGAGATTTTGCAAATGTTGTTACTAGGTCTAATGCTAGAATCTCTATCAAGGGTCCTAACCCTCCTGCTACTACATCCATGCCAAAACAAACTGTGGATAAGACTGTTGTTTGTTCTACCAACAAGACCACAAAGGTGGTCTTTATGCCTCCTACTACTGGTTATAGCATTCTTGACTAGCTTCAAAGAACCAATGCTCAGATAACTATTTTTGAGCTATTGAAAATTTCACTGGCTCATAGGTAGATTCTAGACAAAGCTCTCACTAAAGCTAATGTCCCCAAAGATATCAATCTATATCAGTTTCAATGCATAGTTGGTCATTTGACCTTGCCACATTATTTATCCTTCTCTGAAGAAGATGATCACTCAATTAGTCACCCGCACAATGCTCCCTTGCACATAGAAGTCATGATCAACAAACAGCTAGTCTGCCACATGCTCATTGATAACAGTGCTAGTCTTAATATTTTCTCCGCTCATTTTCTTGCTCAACTAAGGTTATAGCAAGGATCGCATAGATTCCCACAAGAGAATTACTATAAAATCTTATGATGAGGAAGAGAGAACATCTAAAGTTCTAGTTGTGCTACCCATTCGGGTTGGCCCAGTTGAAAGAGATGTCATATGTCAGGTGCTAGACCTTCCTCTTACATATAATATTTTGCTAGGAAGACTATGGATCCACGAGATGCAAGCGGTTCCTTCTACATACCATCAATGTATCAAGTTTTATTTTCAAGGCATAGAGGTGACCGTTCTCGTTAACATGGGTTCTTCTTGTAATGCTCTCACTCAATCAGCTGACAGTCTTGTTCCAACTAAAAGAGAATACACAAAACTCTATGATGCCAAGCTCAAAGACATGGAATAGACACTGAAAATCATAGACATGGGCATGGGGGGATATCAAATGGAACCTGTGTTTTCATTAGCATCTCTACCCTTGTCTCCTCGTTCTTATGGGAGACATTTTGAGAACAACAAATCTTCCACTACTCCTAAGATAGTTTATGAGGGAACATTTGTATGGTCTAATACACCATTGGAAGATGAAGGCGAGGAAAGAGCTATCAAGGCTTGGCTTTGTAAAGGAAAGAACATAGCTGAATAGAGTGCCCGACTCATGAATTAAATCCTAATAGTGAGTGTCTTAAGATTATGAAACATTTTGGATACAAAAGAAGTGGCCAGATAGGTGTGAATGGAAATGGGTTAGTGGAACCTATCCAAGCTATAGGTCAAAAGACAAAAGATACCACTAGTTTAGGTTTCAAAAATGTCCCATTTCATCTAGGGATCAATAAATTTGTGCCAAAAGTAGAGCCTACACTAGAACCTAAAGGCACAACTATAATCGACACTATACAAGATCGCTCGAATGAGGATTGCTTTCCTTATCCCATCCCTCCTGATCTGGCATCATTCTTTTCTGAGCCAGATAAGGTACTTGATACATTTCTGAGTCATTTCCAGGAATGCTCATTAGTGTTAATTGAACCAACTCAGCCAATAAATCTAGGAACAGAAGAGCATCCAAACATCATTCATGTGGCCAAGTCATTATCTACAGAGGAACTTAAGGAATTTACAGAATTTTTCCAAGAGAAAAAGATAAATTTTGCATGGACACATTCTGACATGCTAGGTGTGGATTCTGACCTCATCGTGCATCACTTATCAATAGCACCAGGTGTGAAACCTGTCAAGAAAAAACTTAGAAAGATGCATCCGCATGTAACATTATTGATCAAGGGGGAATTGGAAAAACTTCTGAAAGCTGGGTTCATCCGAGCGATTGATTATGCAGAGTGGATTTATAATATAGTCCCAGTGACTAAACATGACAAATCTATTAGGGTCTGCACAGACTTTAGAGATTTAAATTTGGCATGTCCTAAAGATGATTTTCCACTTCCTAACATTGACATGATTGTCGATATGATAGCAGGATATGAGATGTATTCACTAATGGATGGCTTCTCTAGCTATAATCAGATAAAAATTGTGCCAGAGGACCAAGAGAAAACTGCCTTTACTTGTGCATGGGGTACATTCTGTTGGAGTGTTATTCCCTTTGGTTTAAAGAATGTTGGGGCATGTGGATGACACACTTGCCAAAAGTATGGATAGAAAGACACATCTCACTGATCTAGGTCCTATACTAGATCGTATGGAGAAATTCAAGTTGTGTCTAAACCCTAAGAAATGTGCATTTGGGGTTACTTCAGGAAAGTTACTTGGCTATATCATTTCTGCGAAAGGAATTGAGGCGGATCCGACAAAGGTACAAGCTATAATGGAAATGCCACAACCTTGTAATATCAAACAAATCATAGGTCTCTAAAGTTAGCTCCAATCTATCAGATGGTTCATCTCGCAATTAGCTAACAAGTCACAACCTTTCACCAAAACTCTGCATAAAGGTGTGACTTATGACTGGAACAAAGAATGTGAACAAGGGTTTGAATAGATTAAACAATATCTAGCCAATTTTCCCATACTGATGCCTCTTATTCAGAGGAAGCCTTTGATCTTATATATCTCAGCAACAGAAACATCCTTGGGTGCTCTCTTGGCCCAAGAAGATCCAAATGATAAACAAAGAGCCATTTACTACATCAGCAGAACATTGGTCTCTTACGGAATGAATTATTCAGTAATTGAGAAGGCTTTCTTCGTAGTAGTGTTTGCTTCCCAAAATATATGACACTACATGTTGGCTCACACTACGAGGCTAATCACAAAGATTGATCCATTGAAATACTTACTTAGCAAAGCTACCCTCATAGGTAGACTAGCTAAGTGGGTCATGCTCCTTAGTGAGTTTGATATTGTATATGTTGAGAGAAAATCTATTAAAGGACAGGCGATTGTCGATCAATTGGCTAAAGCACCTCTTATAGATCATCAATCATTAAAGATGGAATTTTCAGACGAGTCCATTATGCTTCTCATGCATTAGATATGGACAATGTTCTTTGATGGTTCATTCACCCAATAGGGGTCAGGAGCTAGAATTTTGTTTATCACACCTCAACGATACTCCGGACCAAAGACATACAAAATGATGTTCCCTTGTACCAATAATACCACTGAATATGAAGCTTTGATCAATGGACTCAAGATTTCTATTGAATGGTGAGTGAATGAACTAAAAGTCTTTGGAGACTCACAACTAGTTATCAATCAAGTTAACAACACTTATCAAACCAAAGATGAAAAGTTGGTACCCTATAAAAAGATGGTTGACAGCCTCAAGAATTACTTTGCACATGTCACTTTTTAGCAAATTCCCTAGGTGGATAATAAAGTAGCTGATGCTATGGCTACTTTGGCCTCTATGTTACAAATGCTAGAGAATGATTTCAGACACGAGTTCCTAGTGGAGACATTATGCTACCCTACCTATGACTCTCCTGACTCCCAGATGGTCTGTTAAGTAATTGGACATGATTGATCTCACTACCACCACATCTACTCTTATCTCCATAACCAAACTATTCCTAACACCTATACTAGAAATGAAAAATTCCATCTAATCCGCAGTGCTTCACGGTATGTCATTGTAGCAAATGACTTGTATAGATGGGGTCTAGATGGTACCCTCCTTAGGTGTCTAGAACCTGATGAGCCCAAACATGCATTATAAGAAGTACATGAAGGCATTTGTGGTTCTCACTCAAATGGTCTGACATTGGCTTGTAAGCTTATTAGAGCTGGTTATTATTGGCCCGATATGGAGAAGGAACCTACGCAGTTTGCCAAGTCTTGCAAGCAATGTCAACTCCATGGTAACTTGATTCATGCCCCAGCTAAGGATCTCATTCCCTTTATCACCTTTTGGCCATTTCAATAGTGGGCTTTCGACTTAGTGGCTCAGATATATCCCTCTTCTTCAAGAGGACACAAGTACATCATCACTGCTACAGATTACTTTACTAAATGGGTTGAGGTAGTACCTCTCAGTGTAGCTGATGGTAAATCTATAGCCATGTTTATCTTAAACTACATTATCTGTAGATATGGTGTACCCTCCTCTATTATCACTAACAATGGAGGACAATTCAAGAATAAAGATCTGACAAATTTGTGCACTAAGTTCAAGATTATTCAACACTGGTCATCTATTTACTATCCTCAAGGAAATGGATAGGCTAAAGCTTCCAATAAAACAATTCTCAAGATCCTGCACCATACGGTACACAAGTCTGGATGGGATTGGCACCTCTAGATTAATCTAGCTTTATGGGCCTATCACACCAGTATAATAATGCCAACAGGGGCCATGCCCTTTTCTTTAGTCTATGGTGCAGATGCTGTACTACCTATTGAGGTTGAGATTCCTACCTTGCGAGTCTCTTTGAAAGGCCTCATTACAGATGATGATATTAGAATATCTCGGCTTCAAGAGCTTGAGTTATTGGATGAACGTCAAAAGGCAGCGTTTGATCATCTTAGAGCATATCAAAAGAGGATATCTAAGAGCTATAACAAGAAGGTTAGACCAAGAGACTTCCAAATGGGTGATCTCATCCTAAGAGAGAATCCTAAAAATTAGCAACATCAGACTCAGAAAGGGAAGTTTGAGCCAAACCAGCTTGGTCCTTACATTATTATTGTAGTATTTGGGTATGGTTCTTATCATCTCTCCACTACAGAAGGTGAACCACTCAAAGAGCCCATCAACGCTCTTCACCTGAAGAAATTCTACCGTTGAGATATCTTTTGCATGGTCATGTACATACTTTATTTCTGAGAAAATCCTAAAAATTATAAAATGTCCTAAAAAAATGATCATCTTAGTGAAAACCTAGCAAAAAGGTGCTTTGATGTATCTATTATCTTGGTGAAAACCTGGTAAATAGGCACCTTGATAATACCAAAAAAAAATTAAAAAATACAAAAAAATTAAAAAAAAAAAGAAAAGAACAAAAAAATTGAAAAAATTGAACATACAAAAAAAGAGAAAAGGAGAAAAATGTGCCATTGATGAAAAATGGTAAACAGGCATCATGGTAGCAAAAATAGAATTTCTACCAAGATGGTGAAAACCTGGTAAACAGGTGCCTCTTGTTCTGCAATGCTTTATCTGTCGCAGCAAATCTTGGCTTTCTCATAGTTTCTCTTTCGCTTTCCTGCTTCAGTTTGCTTTCTCGATTTAGTTCGCTTTCCTACTTTAGTGTGCTCATAATTTTTCTTTTTGTCATCTTCAAGATTTTTCTTAACCTCACATGGATTGAAACTGGTCATACTCGGGGGCATGTTCCTGGTCTAGGGGGCATTGTCTTATATTTTTGCATTGGTCACCAGTGGTTCTCACTGCGTCTGCCTGTCGATGATCCGTGGCATTTCGTCTCTTCTTGAGACTCTCCTTCACATCAGTCACCAATGGTTCTCACTATGTCTTCCTACTAATGCTTCGATCTCATTATCAATCATTATGCTTGAGAATCTCTTGCGATAGTCACCAATGGTTCTCACTAAGTCTGCATACTACCGCTACATTGCTGAGATTTCTCCCATTGTTTTGATATTTGCGTTGTTCAACTTCGATCCATTCGTTACTTGGGGGCATGGCTCCCTATTTCGATTGCACTTTAGTTTACACTTGAGTCAGCAATATTTTTAGTTCTAAAGGACAACTCTCTACTGGCACAAACTAGTGTTTCTCAACACCTTAATCAAACAGTGTTTTTTAACACTCTTTGGACACATCTATATTTTTCAACACACTTTGGATATCTCATGACATAAATATCTCTCAATAGAAATCAAACACATTGCAATCACAAGCACAACAGTGTTTTTCAACACCCTAAACAAACACATTCATAAGCCTCAAAACATGCTAAGCTATGATTGAATCTTTTTTCTGAATGTTGTCTGTTCTCATGGATTTCATTGATATTTTCTTTTGTCTACTGCTTGTTGGTGTGGTTTCGATGATCTGAAAACATCAAATAAATAGGGTGTATTTTATAAGAGCTTCTGCATTAAGGTAGAAAAGCCTCACATCCCTTGATCTTGTTTATTTGTACACCAAGGGGAAGTCAGAATTATCTCCTTGACTATTATTGTTGTGTTTGTTTACTTGTGAATTGTTACTATATCAAGATGGAAACAATGTTCAGGTCACCTTAGCTTTTGTGCCTTGGTGCTTATGTTTGTTTCCTATATTTTATTCAATAAAAGTCATATTCATATTCTTATGGTTACAGCGGCACCAGTAAGGATTGTATTGACTCTGATGATCCAAAAGCACTCGATGATGATAAATACACTGAGTCCAACAACCAAAGTCCTAGGATTGCATTTATCTTAGGCTTGCATTTGCATTGTAGCCTTGCATTCACATTTTAGGCTTGCATCATGGTAGTTTTGGTGCTCTCTTCATTTGTCTTCTCATTCTTCAAAGTTCCTCATCTTTCATCATGGTTTCTTCTCTACTGCACAAGTGTCTGGTCCTCATTCTCGATCCTCATTCGCGTTCTTTTGGTTAGTACCTATTGTATATTGTGAATATCCTACATGAGATGATTAGTACCATTGTATTCATTGCATTACATTCATTTCCAAAAAAGTGCATTTTCATACATTCATTTGCATACATATATCCATAAACATGTGCATCCATTATAAGCATAAATCAAATCATGCATAGCATTTATCCATCTAACATCTATCATAGCATTCTCATACATCAATAAAATATGTGCATAAACATTTGCATATTCATCCATGGCATACATCTGTAAATCCATACATCTAAATCATATAGGAAATCATCTCATAAAACATACATATTTAAAGCAATATATACACATGTACAATGATGCAAAAAATTGAGCTCATATATATATTGATCAGTTTGAATGTAAAAGGGTGCTACTCGAGCACAATATGTCAAAATGGTGTTATAATATACATCACAATATAACCACATGGAGGAGGTGGAGGTGGTTGCATACCCTGCAACTAAGGAGGAGGAGGTCTCACTAGAGGTGGTCCCGATGGAGCGACCCGAGCACCAGCATACTCTGAAAAGGGCTATATCTGATCTACTGCCTCAGGCACTGCAATAGTATATGTAGCATAATAGTAAGAAGCCTGGGCAGCCTTGTATCTAGTCTCCAACTATGATCAAGCTAGTGAATCTCACAATCCCTAGATCTCTCAGTCTCTCTCTAGTATCCATGTATCTTGAATGATCACCTATGTGTGGAGATTGTCACACTCCCTCTGTGTCTGTCGAGCTCTCTCTCTAACCTTTCAGAGAGCCTCCTACAACTGTGCTACCTGTCCACCTACTGGAGGATCAGATAGAATAGCATCATCCATCACTGTCATCTCCCTACTTGGCAGCTCTATCCTGGCTGCCACTGGACCCAGCACCTGCATCTAATCCCATGGGTCTCAGAGGAATATTAGTCTAAACTATCCTAGGCCGTACAACTCTCTCCTGCTACTGTAGAGGTGGTTGTTGTGGCTACTATCCTGGTGGAGGAACCTACTATGCCTACTGTTGTGGTAGTTGTTGTACCACCTGAGGTATTTGACCCACTGGAGCTATGAATCTCAGAAATGGGTGAGCTAACATGTAGTCCCTGTATGTAGGTGTCATACCTGCATTTGTCACCATAGCCATATAATCCCACTTGGCTAGTGGTACTTGGGTGTCTATCATGCTACGCCCCTATCAAGCAATCTCTGCCAGCCTTTCTTCATCTCATCAACAAATCAAGCGTATGTATAGTACTCTAGAGACACATCTTGCGACCTCCCAGACTGGTGCAATACACGCGTGAGCAAGAAGCACTCAATGATAGTAATAGTACATTCTATCAGAGGATGCGAGTAGAACATGTATGATAGCTCATGACGAGCATCATCCCAAACCTTAGTGGCTACCCAAGGTCGCCATATGACTACAGCCATATAATCAATCATTGCCCTCCACTGCTCAATTTTACCCAGCGTGGGCTGGGTCATCGGATCGGCGTATCTATAAATGTATGGCTCTAATGGCTATCGTGTATCATTGAATATCGACCTACATACAAAAAGGTACTCCTAGGCCCAGATCTACAAAATGATGACTCTTGCCGCCATAGTATGAGCACCCCAATACACGATCTCATGTATCTCATGGTACATCTATGTGAGCATACCCTTGCCCCATCCCAAAGTAACTGTAGGTGCAGCCAGCATCTTCCACAACATAACTCCCTAGCCACACTCTATTCTATGCTAACCATGATTAGGAACCAGAGGACAACTTAGAAATAGTGCAAGAACGACTGCCAGGGGATGATCTCTGCCATAGCTACGTATCAAATCCTCCCATGAGATGGCTCGGCCCATCACCAAATCATCCTAGAAAATGGCTCTCAAAGCCTGTGTACCATGTCTAGGTTGTGTGCAATACTCTACATGATCTCCATGGAAAGGCACTCTCAAAATCTGGTATACATCCTCTGGAGTCACTGTCATCTCTCCCTGTGGCAAGTGAAAAGTGTTCATCTCCAAATGGAAACACTCAACCAGGGCACCAAGTAATCTATGATTCACCCAAATATTGGGTACATCACGTAGATATGTCAATCCTAGCCCGTTAATATGGGCCCCATCAACATCTAATAGTCTCTGTAATAACTCACCCATGATAGGATGATGAGATTTGAAACCAATGTCTAGGAGGTCGACCTGCAAAGCAAGTGACAAAATTGGATTAGTACCTCAATAATGATAATTTTTCAAAGCAAAAGACAACAAATGCAGCTATAGACCTATTCTACACACACTTTAAGATATGGCAATTGGTTGACTCTGCGATGCAAGAAAATGACAATTTTTTACTTTTGGCCAGTTTTCCATGCGAGAAAACTCTTTTCCCGCGTGAGGAAACTCTCTTCTCGCGTGAGCTTCCTGGCTCGCACAAGGCAGGATGTGTTCTTGCACGAGATTCTAGAAATCTCACACGGCGCATGTAGGCTCTTCGCGTGAGTGCTGGAGAGGGGCCCGTGTGTGGAACCCCTAACCCGCATGAGGATTCAGATTCCTCGCGCGAAAGGCGATCAAGGCTGGCATGAGGAAACTATTTCATTGAATGACTTATTATGAGATTACAACTCATTATTAGCAAACAGTTGACCGATTCAGTGATCTAGAACCTCAGAATGACTTGTTATGAGATTGTAGCTCATTATCAGTGAACGGTTGACCGATTCAGAAATGTAGAATCTCATAACGACTTGTTATGAGATTGTAGCTCATTATCAACAAACGGTTGACCTATTCGGTGATCTAGAATCTCAGAATGACTTTTTATGAGATTACAGCTAATTATCAGTGAATGGTTGATTGATTTGGTGATCTAGAACATTAGAACGGCTTGTTATGAGATTACAGCTCATTAATAGCAAATAGTTCACCGATTCAGCGATCTAGAACCTCAGAATGAATTGTTATGAGATTGTAGCTCATTATCATCGAATGGTTGACTGATTCAGCGATCTAGAATCTCAAAAGGACTTGTTATGAGATTACAGCTCATTATTAGTGAATGGTTGACCGATTCAGTGATCTAGAACCTCAGAATGGCTTATTATGAGACTATAGCTCATTATCAGCAAACGGTTAACCGATTTGGTGATCTAGAACCTCAAAATGACTTCTTATGAGATTACATCTCATTATCAGCAAACCAAAAACCTATTCAGCGATCTAGAACCTCATAATGGCTTGTTATGAGATTGTAGCTCATTATCAGTGAATGGTTAACTGATTCAGTGATCTAGAACCTCAGAATGGCTTGTTATGGGATTACAACTCATTATCATCGAACGATTGACCGATTTGGCGATCTAGAACCTCAGAATGGCTTGTTGTGAGATTATAGCTCATTATCAACAAATAGTTGACTGATTCGGTGATCTAGAACCTCAGAATGGCTTGTTATGAGATTACAGCTCATTATCAGCAAACAGTTGACCGATTCGGCGATCTAGAACCTTAGAACAACTTGTTATGAGATTGTAGCTCATTATCAGTGAACACTTGACCGATTCAGAGATCTAGAATCTCAAAATGACTTGTTATGAGATTACATCTCATTATCAGAGAATGGTTGACTGATTCGGTGATCTAGAACATCAAAATGGCTTGTTATGAGATTACAGCTCATTATTAGCAAATGGTTGACCGATTCGGTGATCTAGAACCTCAGAATGACTTGTTATGAGATTATAGCTCATTATCAGTGAAAATTTGATTGATTTGGCGATATAGAATCTCAGAATGGCTTGTTATGAGATTGTAGCTCATTATCAGTGAACGGTTGACCGAGTCGGCAATCTAGAACCTCAGAATGGCTTGTTATGAGATTACAGCTCATTATCAGCAAATGGTTGACCGATTCGGTGATGTAGAACCTTAGAATGTCTTGTTATCATATTGTAGCTCATTATTGTAACACCCCAAAATTGGCACCTTATAATGCAATCAATTTGGTGCATTTTCTCATCTTCAAAGTCCTATTGTACTAGGCAAATTCTTCTCCTAATTAACTTTAATTGACTGAGTTTCAAATGCATAAAACCCAAATTTACATAAATCTGACATTACATTTAATTCCTAAATTCTCAAGGTTTATTAGTTAAAAATCCCTATGATTAATTGATTTAATTCTAAATTCCTAAGTTCTTTTAATTGAATTAATTCCACCCCCTTTAGCTAATATACATAAAAGCAATTGAATGGTTATTTAATTATTGGATGAATTATCCTCAAAAAAGAATTCCATAATTCCATGTGAAAGGACACTCATGTGGCAATAATCCATCCTTTTAATTAAATAATTCTTACTTTTTTTTGTCTCAAATGAGAATGAAGAGGCAATGATTTCTTTTCAAGAAACTCTTCACCCTTTTTCCATGGTTTTCTATAAATTGGACCTCTTTTTCTTCATTTGAGGGGATAATTTTGGAGAGCATCAAATCTATAGTCAATTTTGCATTTAATTTCTTTCATGCTTTTAAGATTAAAATTGCATAATTAGGTTAGTTTCAATTGGAATTGAAGATATATTGCTTTCATTTATGATTCATTTATATGTCTAACATTTCAATTTGATTCTTGCAAGCTTTCTAGATTAATGGCAATTCCTTTTCTAGTTAAATGCAATTTCCATTCTAGATTAAAAGCATTTGAATTCTAGATTAAGAGTATTTTCCTTTCTTAGATTAATTGCAATTTGATTCCATAGACTACTTGCAATCCATTCCTAGATTAATAACTTCTCAATTCATAGATTAATTGCATCTCTTTTTATAGACTAATTGCAATTTCAAGTTCATAGAGTAATGGTAATTTCATCTTTTCTCACATTCTAGAAATCCTCCATGTTAGCAATGGTCAGGTTGTTGGCTCTTGTTCTAAGGGTAAAATTGACATCCACAACTAAATAGGAGGTAGCAAGTCATTTTAATTGAGTTTGCAGGATAAACAATTCATGTTTGTTTTTGTAAATTGAACAATTGTGTAAAGACTATGCTGGGTTTGTGCATGATTTCGAGCTCACATTCAAGCACACACAATTATCAGCGAATGGTTGACTGATTTGGCAATTTAGAACCTCAAAAATAGATTGTTATGAGATTACAGCTCATTATCAGCAAACGGTTGACCGATTCGGCAATCTAGAACATCAGAATGGCTTGTTATGAGATTACAGCTCATTATCAGTGAACGGTTGACCGATTCAGCGATCTAGAACCCCAGAATGGCTTGTTATGAGATTACAACTCATTATCAGCAATTGGTTGACTAATTCAGCGATCTAGAACCACATAATAACTTGTTATGAGATTGTAGCTCATTATTAGCGAACGGTTGACCGATTCGGTGATCTAGAATCTCAGAATTACTTGTTATGAGATTATAGCTCATTATCAGTGAATGATTGACCGATTTAGTGATCTAGAACCTTAGAATGGCTTGTTATGAGATTATAGCGCATTATAAACAAATGGTTGACCGATTTGGCAATCTAGAACCTCAGAATGACTTGTTATGAGATTATAGCTCATTATCAGTGAACGGTTGACCACTTCGGTGATCTAGAATCTCAGAATAGCTTGTTATGTGATTGTAGCTCATTATCAGTGAACGATTGACTAATTCGGAGATCTAGAACCTCAGAATGGCTTGTTATGAGATTACAACTCATTATCAACAAACGGTTGACTGATTCGGCAATCTAGAACCTCAGAATGGCTTGTTATAAGATTCTAGCTCATTATCAGCAAATGTTGACCAATTCGGTGGTCTAGAACCTCATAATAGCTTGTTATGAGATTACAGCTCATTATCAGCAAATGGTTGACCGATTCGGTGATTTAGAACCTTAGAATGGCTTGTTATGAAATTATAGCTCATTATCAACGAACAGTTGACCAATTCAGTTATCTGGAACCTCATAATAGCTTGTTATGAGATTACAACTCATTATCAACAAATGGTTGACATATTTGGTGATCTAGAACCTCAGAATGACTTGTTATGAGATTGTAGCTCATTATCAGCGAACAGTTGACCGATTCGGTGATCTAAAACCTCAGAATGGCTTGTTATGAGATTGCAACTCATTATCAGATAAACGGTTGATCGATTTGGAAATCCAAAACCTCAGAATGGCTTGTTATGAGATTACAACTCATTATCAGTGAACGATTGACTGATTCAATGATCTAGAACCTTAGAACGGCTTGTTATGAGATTACAGGTCATTATCAACAAACAGTTGACTGATTCGGCGATCTAGAACCAAAGAACAACATTTTATGAGATTTTAGCTCATTATCAACAAATAGTTGACTGATTCGATGATCTACAACCTTAGAATGGCTTGTTATGAGATTACAACTCATTATCAATGAACAGTTGAGAGATTTAGCAATCTAGAACCTCAGAATAGCTTGTTATGAGATTACAGTTCATTATAAGCAAACGGTTGACTTATTCGGTGATCTCGAACCTCAGAATGACTTATTATGTGATTGTATCTCATTATTAGTGAACAGTTGATTGATTCAGTGATCTAAAATCTCAGAATGACTTGTTATGAGATTACAACTCATTATTAGTGAGCGGTTGACTGATTCGGTGATCTACAACCTCATAATGGATTGTTATGAGATTACAGCTCATTATCATCAAACAGTTGACCAATTCAGTGATCTAGAACCTTGGAATGACTTGTTATGAGATTGTAGCTCATTATCAGTGAACGGTTGACCGATTCAGAAATCTAGAATCTTAGAACGGCTTGTTATGAGATTGTAGCTTATTATCAGCGAATGGTTAACCGATTCGACGATCTAGAACCTCAGAAGGGCTTGTTATAATATTACAACTCATTATTAGCAAATGGTTGACCGATTTGGTGATCTAGAACCTTAGAATGATTTGTTATGAGATTGTAGCTCATTATCAACGAATGGTTGACCGAATGGGCGATCTAGAATCTCAAAATGGCTTGTTATGAGATTACAACTCATTATCAGCAAATGGTTGAGTCATTCGGTGATCTAGAACCTCAGAATAGCTTGTTATGAGATTACAACTCATTATCAGCCAATGGTGGACCGATTTAGTGTTCTAGAACCTCATAATGGCTTATTATGAGATTACAGCTCATTATCAACAAATAGTTGACTGATTTGGTAATCTAGAACCTCAGATTAACTTTTTATGAGATTGTACCTCATTATTAGTGAATGGTTGACTGATTAGGTGATCTAAAATCTTAGAATGACTTGTTATGAGACTACAACTAATTATTAGTGAATGGTTGACCGATTCGGTGATCTAAAACCTTAGAATGGCTTGTTATGAGATTATAACTCATTATCAACAAACGGTTGACCGATTCGGTGATCTAGAGCCTTAGAACGACTTGTTATGAAATTGTAGCTCATTATCAGTGAATGGTTGACCGATTTGATGATCTAGAATCTCAAAATGGCTTGTTATGAGATTGTAGCTCATTATCAATGAATGGTTGACCAATTTGGTGATCTAGAACCTCAGAATGGCTTGGTATGAGATTACAGCTCATTATCAGCAAACGGTTGACTGATTCGGTGATCTAGAACCTCAGAATGGCTTGTTATCATATTGTAGCTCATTATCAGCGAATGGTTAACCGATTCAGTGATCTAGAACCTCAGAATGGCTTTTTATGAGATTACAGTTCATTATCAGCAAACAATTGACTAATTCGGCGATCTAGAACCTCAGAACGGCTTGTTATGAGATTACAGCTCATTATCAGTGAACGGTTGACTGAGTCAGTGATCTAGAACCTCAGAATGGCTTGTTATGAGATTACAACTCATTATCAACAAATGGTTAACCGATTCAGCAATCTAGAACCTCATAACAACTTGTTATGAGATTATAGCTCATTATCAGCAAACGATTGACCGATTAGGTGATGTAGAATCTGAGAATTACTTGTTATGAGATTAAAGCTCATTATCAGTGAATAGTTGACCGATTCGGTGATCTAGAACCTCAAAATGGCTTGTTATGAAATTATAGCTTATGAACAAATGATTGACCGATTTGGTGATCTAGACCCTCAAAATGACTTGTTATGAGATTGTAGCTCATTATCAATGAACGGTTGACTGATTTGGCGATTTAGAATCTCAGAATGGCTTGTTATGAGATTGTAGCTCATTATTAGTGAATGGTTGACCGATTCGGTGATCTAGAACCTCAAAATGGCTTGTTATGAGATTTAAGCTCATTTTCAGCAAATGCTTGATTAATTCGGTGATCTAGAACCTTAGAACATGTTGTTATGAAATTGTAGCTCATTATCAGTGAATGGTTGACCGATTCGGTGATCTAGGACCTTAAAATGGCTTGTTATGAGATTACAACTTATTATCAGCAAACAGTTGACCGAATCAGAGATCTAGAACCTCAAAATGGCTTGTTATGAGATTACAACTTATTATCAGCAAACGGTTGACCGATTTGGCGATCTAGAACATCAGAATAGCTTGTTATGAGATTATAGCTCATTATTAGCGAATGGTTGACTAATTCAATGATCTAGAACCTCAGAACGACTGGTTATGAGATTGTAGCTCATTATCAGTGAACGGTTGACTGATTCACCAATCTAGAATCTTAGAATGAGTTGTTATGAGATTATAGCTCATTGTCAGTGAACGGTTGACCAATTCGGTTATCTAGAACCTCAGAATGGCCTGTTATGAGATTACAGCTTATTATCAGCAAACAGTTGACCGATTTGGTGATCTACAACCTTAGAATGACTTGTTATGAGATTGTAGCTCATTATCAGTGAACGGTTGACCGATTCAGTGATCTAGAATATTAGAACGACTTGTTATGAGATTGTAGCTCATTATTAGCCAATGCTTGACAGATTCAAAGATCTAGAACCTCAGAATAGTTTGTTATGATATTATAGCTCATTATCAGCAAACGGTTGACCGATTTGGCGATCTAGAACCTCAAAATGGCTTATTATGAGATTGTAGCTCATTATCAGTGAATGGTTGACCAATTTGGAAATCTAGAACCTCAGAATGGTTTTTTGTGAGATTACAGCTCATTATCAGCAAACGGTTGACCGATTCAGTGATTTAGAACCTCAGAACGGCTTGGTATGAGATTACAGCTCATTATTAACAAACGGTTCACCGATTCAGTGATCCAGAACCTTAAAATGGCTTGTTATGAGATTATAGCTCATTATCAGCAAATGATTGACCGATTTGGTGATCTAGAGCCTCAAAATGACTTGTTATGAGATTGTATCTCATTATCAGTGAATGGTTAACTAATCTGGCAATCTAGAATCTCAGAATGACTTTTTATGAGATTACAGCTCATTATCAGTGAACGGTTGACCGATTTGGTGATATAGAACCTCAAAATGGCTTGTTATGAGATTGCAGCTCATTATCAACAAACAGTTGACTGATTCAATGATCTAGAACCTCAAAATGACTTGTTATGAGATTGTAGCTTATTATCAACGAACGGTTGACCAATTTGGCGATCTAGTATCTCAGAATGGCTTGTTATGAGATTGTAACTCATTATCAGTGAATGATTGACTGAATTGGTGATCTAGAACCTTAGAATGACTTCTTACGAGATTACAGCTCATTATCAGCAAATGGTTGACTGATTCGATGATCTAGAACCTTAAAATGGCTTGTTATGAGATTATAGCTCATTATCAATGAATGGTTGACCGATTCGGCGATCTAGAACCTTAGAACAGCTTGTTATGAGATTATAGCTCATTATCAGGAAACAGTTGACTGATTTGGTGATCTAGAACCTTAGAATGGCCTGTTATGAGATTACAACTCATTATCAGCAAACGGTTGACCGATTCGGTGATCTAGAGCCTCAAAATAGCTTGTTATGAGATTATAGCTCATTATTAGCAAATGGTTGACCGATTCGGTAATCTAGAACCTCAGAAGGACTTGTTATGAGATTGTAGCTCATTATCAGCAAATGGTTAACCGATTCAGTGATTTAGAATCTCAGAATGACTTTTTATGAGATTACAACTCATTATCAGCGAACGGTTGACAGATTCAGTAATCTAGAATCTCAGAATGGCTTGTTATGAAATTGTAGCTCATTATTAGTGAATGATTGACTGATTCGGTCAATCTAGAACCTCAGAACGTCAGAATAGCTTGTTATGAGATTATAGCTCATTATCAGCAAATGGTTGACCGATTTAGTGATCTAGAACCTTAAAACGGCTTGTTATGAGATTTTAGCTCATTATTAGTGAATGGTTGATTGATTCGGCAATCTAGAACCTCAGAATGGCTTGTTATGAGATTGCAGCTCATTATCAGTAAATAGTTGACCAATTCGGTGATCTAGAATCTTAGAACGGCTTGTTATGAGATTATAGCTCATTATCAACGAATAATTGACCAATTTGGTGATCTATAACCTCAGAATAGCTTGTTATGAGATTACAACTCATTATCAGCAAATGGTTGACCAATTCGGGGATCGAGAACCTCAAAATGACTTGTTATGAGATTTTAGCTCATTATCAGTGCACGGTTGACTGATTCAGCTATCTAGAATCTCATAATGACTTGCTATGAGATTACAGCTTATTATCAGTGAACCGTTGACTGATTCGGTGATCTAGAACCTCAGAATGGCTTGTTATGAGATTATAGCTTATTATCAGCAAATGGTTGACCAATTATGTGATCTAAAACCTCAGAATGACTTGTTATGAGATTATAGCTCATTATTAGTAAATGGTTGACCAATTCGGTGATCTAGAATCTCAGAATAGCTTGTTATGAGATTGTAGCTCATTATCAGTGAACGATTGACCGATTCGGAAATCTAGAACCTCAGAATGGTTTATTATGATATTACAGCTCATTATCAGCAAATGGTTGACTAATTCAGTGACTTAGAACCTCAAAATGGCTTGTTATGAGATTGTAGCTCATTATCAGCGAATAGTTTACTGGTTCGATGATCTAGACCCTCTAAATGACTTGTTATGAGATTGTAGCTCATTATCAGTGAATGGTTGACCAATTCAGTGATCTAGAATCTCAGAATGGCTTGTTATGAGATTGTAGCTCATTATCAGTGAACAATTGACCGATTCGGTGATCTAGAACCTTAGAATGGCTTACTATGAGATTACAGCTCATTATCAGCAAATGGTGGACTGATTTGGCGATCTAGAACCTCAGAATGGCTTATTATGAGATTGTAGCTCATTATAAGTGAATGGTTGACCAATTCGGTGATCTAGAACCTCAGAATGACTTATTATGATATTATAGCTTATTATCAGCAAACGATTGACCGATTCGGCGATCTAGAACCTCAAAATGGCTTGTTATGAGATTAAAGCTCATTATTAGCAAACGATTGACTGATTTGGTGATCTAGAACCTCAAAATAACTTGTTGCAAGATTGTATCTCATTATCAACAAACGGTTGACCGATTTAGTGATCTAAAATCTCAGAATGACTTGTTATGAGATTATAGCTCATTATCAGTGAACGGTTGACCGATTCGGCGATCTAGAACCTCAGAATGACTTGTTATGAGATTATACCACATTATTAGCAAACAGTTGACCGATTTGGTGATCTAGAACCTAAGAATGACTTGTTATGAGATTGTAGCTCATTATCAGTGAATGGTTGACCGATTTGGTGATCTAGAATCTCATAATGACTTGTTATGAGATTATAGCTCATTATCAGTGAACGGTTGACCGTTTCAGTAATCTAGAACATTAGAATGGCTTGTTATGAGATTACAGCTCATTATCAGCAAAGGGTTGACCGATTTGATAATTTAGAACCTCAGAATGACTTGTTATGAGATTATAGCTCATTATCAGCAAATGATTGATTGATTTGGTGATCTAGAACCTCAGAATGACTTGTTATGAGATTGTAGCTCATTATAAGCAAATGGTTGACCGATTCGGTGATCTAGAATCTTAGAATGGCTTGTTATGATATTGTATCTCATTATTAGCGAATGGTTGACCTATTCAGTGATCTAGAATCTTAGAATGACTTGTTATAAGATTATAGCTCATTATCAGTGAATGATTGATCGATTCGTCGATCTAGAACCTCAAAATGGCTTGTTATGAGATTACAACTCATTAATAGAAAATAGTTGACCAGTTCAGTGATCTAGAACCTTAGAATGACTTGTTATGAGATTGTAGCTCATTATCAGTGAACGGTTGACTGATTCGGCCATCTAGAATCTCAGAATGGCTTGTTATGAGATTGTAGCTCATTATCAATAAACAGTTGACCGATTCAGTGATCTAGAACCTTAGAATAGCTTGTTATGAGATTATAGCTCATTATCTACAAACAAATGACTGATTCGGCGATCTACAACCTCAGAATGGCTTGTTATGAGATTTTAGCTCATTATCAGTGAATGGTTGACCGATTCGGCGATCTAGAACCTCAGAATAGCGTTTTATGAGATTACAACTCATTATCAGCAAATGTTTGACCGATTTGGTGACCTAAAACCTTAGAATAGCTTGTTATGAGATTATAGCTCATTATCAGTGAATGGTTGATAGATTTGCTGATCTAGAACCTCTGAATGGCTTGTTATGAGATTATAGCTCATTATCAGCAAATGGTTGACCAACTCAGCGATCTAGAACATTTGAATGACTTGTTATGAGATAATAGCTCAATATCAATGAAGATTTGATGAATTCGGCCATCTAGAATCTCAGAATGACTTGTTATGAGATTACAGCTCATTATCAGCAAACGGTTGACTGATTTAGAACCTCAAAATGACTTGTTATGAGATTATAGCTCATTATCAGCGAACGGTTGACCAATTCGGTGATCTAGAATCTCAGAATGGCTTGTTATGAGATTGTAGCTCATTATCATAAAATAGTTGACTGATTTGGTGATCTAGAACCTTAGAACAACTTGTTATAAGATTACAGTTCATTATCAGCAAATGGTTGACTGATTCAGCAATCTAGAATCTCAAAATGGCTTGTTATGAGATTGTAGCTCATTATCAGTGAATGATTGACTGATTTAGTGATCTAGAACCTCATAATGGCTTTTTATGAGATTACAGCTCCTTATTAGCAAATGGTTGACCAATTCGGCAATCTAGAACCTCAGAACGGCTTGTGATGAGATTACAGCTCATTATCAGCAAACAGTTGACCGATTCGGTGATCTAGAACCTTAAAATAACTTGTTATGAGATTATATCTCATTATCAGTGAACGGTTGATTGATTCAGCTATCTTGAATCTCAGAATGACTTGTTATGAGATTATAGCTCATTATTAGCAAACAGTTGACCGATTTAGCGATATATAACCTCAAAATGACATGTTATGAGATTAGAGCTCATTATCAGCAAATGGTTGACTGATTCGGCAATCTAGAACCTCAGAATGACTTGTTATGAGATTGTAGCTCATTATCAGTGAACGGTTAACTGATTCGGCTATCTAGAATCTTAGAACGGTTTGTTATGAGATTGTTGCTCATTATCAGTAAACGGTTGACCAATTTGGTGATGTAGAACCTTAGAATGGCTTGTTATGAGATTATAGCTCATTATCAGCAAACAGTTGACTGATTCGGTAATCTAGAACCTCAAAATGGCTTATTATGAGATTGTAGCTCATTATCAGTGAACGGTTAACCAATTTGGTAATCTAGAACCTTAAAATGGCTTGTTATGAGATTACAGCTCATTGTTAGTAAATAGTTGATAGATTCAGTGATCTAGAACCTCAAAATAGCTTGTTATGAGATTATAGCTCATTATTAGTGAATGATTGACTGATTCGATGATCTAGAACCTCAGAATGGCTTGTTATGAGATTACAGCTCATTATCAGCAAATGGTTGACTGATTTGGCAATCTACAACCTCAGAATGACTTGTTATGAGATTGTGGCTCATTATCAGTGAACAATTAATCAATTCAGTGATCTAGAATCTAAGAATGACTTGTTATGAGATTACAGCTCATTATTAGTGAATGGTTGACTGAGTTGGAGATATAGAACCTCAGAATAGCTTGTTATGAGATTATAGCTCATTATCAGCAAACGGTTGATTGATTTAGCAATCTACAACCTCAGAATGACTTGCTATGAGATTGTAGCTCATTATCAGTGAACAGTTGACCGATTTAGCGATCTAGAGTCTTAGAACAACTTGTTATGAGATTGTAGATCATTATCAGTGAATGGTTGACCGATTCGGTGATCTAGAACCTCAAAATAGCTTGTTATAAGATTACATCTCATTATCAGCAAATGGTTGACCAATTCAGTGATCTAAAACCTCAGAATGACTTGTTATGAGATTGTAGCTCATTATCAGCAAACAGTTGATAGATTTGGAAATCTAGAATCTTAGAATGACTTGTTATGAGATTATAGCTCATTAGTCGTGAACGATTGATCAATTTGTTAATCTAGAACCTCATAATGGCTTGTTATGAGATTATAGCTCATTAGCAATAAATGGTTGACCGATTCGGTGATCTAGAACCTCAGAAGGACTTATTATGAGATTGTAGCTCATTATCAGTGAACGGTTGACCGATTTGGTGATCTAGAATCTCAGAACAGGTTGTTATGAGATTGTAGCTCATTATCTGGGAATGATTGACTTATTCAGTGATCTAGAACCTTAGAACAACTTGTTATAAGATTATAGCTCATTATCAGCAAACAGTTGACCAATTCAGTGATCTAGAACCTTAGAACGGCTTGTTATGAGATTGTAGCTCATTATCAGCAAACGGTTGACTGACTCGGTGATCTAGAACTACAGAACCTCAAAATGGCTTGTTATTAGATTACAACTCATTATCAGCAAATGGTTGACAGATTTGGCAATCTAGAACCTCAGAACAACTTTTTATGAGATTGTAGCTCATTATCAGTAAATGGTTGACTGATTCGGTGATGTAGAACCTTAGAATGGCTTGTTATAAGATTATAGCTTATTATCAGCAAATGGTTGACCGATTTGGCAATCTAGAACCTCAGAATAGCTCATTATGAGATTACAGCTCATTATCAGTGAATAGTTGACCGATTTGGCGATCTAGAACCTTAAAATAGCTCGTTATGAGATTATAGCTCATTATCAGAAAATAGTTGACTCATTCAGCGATCTAGATCCTCAAAATAACTTGTTATGAGCTTGTACCTCATTATCAGGGAATGATTGACTAATTCGGTGATCTAGAATCTCATAATGACTTGTTATGAGATTGTAGCTCATTATCAACAAATGGTTAACTGATTTGGTGATCTAGAACCTCAGAATGGCTTGTTATGAGATTACAGCTCATTATCAACAAATGGTTGACCGATTCAGTGATCTAAAAACTTAGAATGAAATATTATGAGATTGTAGCTCATTATCAGTGAACAGTTGACTGATTCAGTGATCTAAAATCTTAGAATGGCTTGTTATGAGATTGTAGCTCATTATCAGCGAATGGTTGACCGATTCGGTGATCTAGAATCTCAGAATGGCTTGTTATGAGATTGTAGCTCATTATCAGTGAATGGTTGACCGATTCGACAATCTAAAACCTTAGAATGCCTTGTTATGAGATTATAGCTCATTATCAGCAAATGGTTGACCGATTTGGTGACCTAGAACCTCAGAATGGCTTCTTATAAGATTACAGTTCATTATCAACAAACGGTTGACCGATTCAGTGATCTAGAATCTTAGAATGAATTGTTATGAGATTGTAGCTCATTATCAATGAACAGTTGACCGATTCAACAATCTAGAATCTCAGAATGGCTTGTTATGAGATTGTAACTCATTATCAGTGAATAGTTGACCAATTCGGTGATCTAGAATCTCAGAATGGCTTGTTATGAGATTGTAGCTCATTATCAGCAAATGGTTGACTGATTCAGCAATCTAGAACCTCATAATGGCTTATTATGAGATTACAGCTCATTATGAGTGAACAGTTGACTGATTTAGTGATCTAGGACCTCAGAATAGCTTTTTATGAGATTACAGCTCATTATGAGCAAATGGTTGACCAATTCAGCAATCTAGAATCTCAGAATGACTTGTTATGAGATTATAGCTCATTATCAGTGAACGATTGATCGATTCGGTGATCTAGAACCTCAGAATGGCTTGTTATGAGATTACAACTCATTATCAACAAATGGTTGACTGATTCAGTAATCTAGAACCTTAGAATGACTTATTATGAGATTGTAGTTTATTATCAGCGAACGCTTGACCGATTTGGTGATCTAGAATCTCAGAACAGCTTGTTATGAGATTGTAGCTCATTATCTGTGAACAATTGACCCATTTGGCAATCTAGAATCTCAGAATGGCTTGCTATGAGATTACAACTCATTATCAGCAAATAGTTGACCGATTTAGTGATCTAAAATCTCATAACAGCTTGTTATGAGATTGTAGCTCATTATCAACGAACGGTTGACCGATTCGGTGATCTAGAACCATAGAACCTCAGAATGGCATGTTATTAGATTACAGCTCATTATCAGCAAATGGTTGATCGAGTCGGTGATCTAGAACCTCATAACGGCTTTTTATGAGATTGTAGCTCATTATGAGCGAACGGTTGACCGATTCGGCGATCTAAAACCTTAGAATAGCTTGTTATGAGATTACAGCTCATTATCAACAAATGGTTGACCGATTTGGCAATCTAGAACCTCAGAATGGCTTATTATGAGATTACAGTACATTATTAGTGAATGGTTGACCGATTCGGTGATCTAGAACCTTAGAATGGCTTGTTATGAGATTATAGCTCATTATCAGCAAACGGTTGACTGATTCACCGATCTAGAACCTCAAAATGACTTGTTATGAGATTGTAGCTCATTATCAGCAAACGATTGACTGATTTAGTGATCTAGAACCTTACAATGAATTGTTATGAGATTGTAGGTCATTATCTATGAATGATTGCCGATTCAGTGATATAGAATCTCAGAATGGCTTGTTATGAGATTATAGCTCACTATCAGCAAATGGTTGACTGATTCAGCAATCTAGAACCTCAGAACAACTTGTTATGAGATTACAACTCATTATGAGAAAATAGTTGACTGATTTGGTGATCTAAGACCTCAAAATGGTTGTTATGAGATTACAGCTTATTATTAGTAAACTATTGACCGATTCGACGATCTAGAACCTCAGAATAGCTTATTATGAGATTGTAGCTCATTATCAGTGAATGGTTGACCGATTATGTGATCTAGAACCTTAGAATGACTTGTTATGAGATTATAGCTCATTATTAGTGAACAGTTGACCGATTTGGTGATCTAGAACCTCAGAATGGCTTGTTATGACATTATAGCACATCATCAGCAAATAGTTCACCGATTTGGTGATCTAGAACCTCAGAATGACTTGTTATGAGATTGTAACTCATTATCAGCAAATGGTTGACTGATTCAGTGATCTAGAACCTCAGGACAATTTGTTATGAGATTATAGCTCATTATCAGCAAATGGTTGACTGATTCGGTGATCTAGAACCTCAGAATAGCTTGTTATAAGATTAAAGCTCATTATCAGTGAACGGTTGACCAATTCGGTGATCTAGAACCTTAGAATGGCTTGTTATGAGATTACAACTCATTATCAGCAAATGGTTGACTGACTTGGCGATCTAGAACCTTAGAATGACTTGTTATGAGATTGTAGCTCATTAACAACAAACAGTTGACCGATTTGGCAATCTAGAATCTCAGAATGGCTTGTTATGAGATTGTAGCTCATTATCAATGAATGGTTGATTGATTCGGTGATCTAGAACCTCAGAATAGCTTGTTATGAGATTGTAGCTCATTATCAGTGAATGGTTGACCGATTCAGTGATCTAGAACCTCAAAACAACTTGTTATGAGATTATAGCTCATTATCAACAAATGGTTGAACGATTTAGTGATCTAAAACCTTAGAGCGGCTTGTTATGAGATTATAGCTCATTATCAGCAAACGATTGACCGATTCTGTTATTTAGAACCTCAAAATAACTTGTTATGAGATTGAATCTCATCATCAGTGAACAGTTGACTGATTCGGTGATCTAGAATCTTAGAATGACTTGTTATGAGATTACAGCTCATTAGTGAATGATTGACCGATTCAGTTATCTAGAACCTCAAAATAACTTGTTATGAGATTATCGCTCATTATCAGCAAACAGTTAACCGATTCGGCGATCTAGAACCTCAGAATGACTTGTTATGAGATTGTAGCTCATTATTAGTGAATGATTGACTGAGTTGGCGATCTAGAATCTTAGAATGGCTTGTTATGAGATTGTAGCTCATTATCAGTGAATGGTTGACCGATTCGGCAATCTAGAACCTCAGAATGGCTTGTTATGAAATTATAGCTCATTATCAGCAAATCGTTGACCAATTCGGTGATCTAGAACCTCAGAATAGCTTGTTATGAGATTGTAGCTCATTATCAGCGAACGGTTGACCGATTCAGCAATCTAGAACCTCAAAATGACTTGTTATGAGATTATAGCTTATTAACACCGAACGATTGACCGATTCAATTATCTAGAACCTTAGAATGACTTGTTATGAGATTGTAGCTCATTATCAATGAATGGTTGACCAATTCAATGATCTAGAATCTCAAAATGACTTGTTATGAGATTATAGCTCATTATCAGTGAATGGTTGACCGAATCGGCAATCTAGAACCTTAGAATGACTTGTTATAAGATTACAACTCATTATCAGCAAACGGTTGACCAATTTGGTGATCTAGAACCTCAGAATGGCTTGTTATGAGATTGTAGCTCATTATCAGTGAACGGGTGACTAATTCAGAGATCTAGAACCTTAGAATAGCTTGTTATGATAATACAGCTCATTATCAGCAAACGGTTGACTGATTTTGTGATCTAGATCTTAGAATGGCTTCTTATCATATTACAGCTCATTATCAGTGAATGGTTGACCAATTCGGTGATCTAGAACCTCAGAATGGCTTGTTATGAGATTACATCTCATTATCAACAAAGGGTTGACCGATTTGGTGATCTAGAAGCTCAGAATGACTTGTTATGATATTGTAGCTCATTATCAATAAACGGTTGACCGATTCAGCGATCTAGAATCTTAGAATGACTTGTTATGAGATTATAGCTCATTATCAGTGAACGGTTAACAAATTTGGTGATCTAGAACCTCAAAATGGCTTGTTATGAGATTATAGCTCATTATCAGTAAATAGTTGACCGATTCAATGATCTAGAAACTCAGAATGACTTGTTATAAGATTGTAGCTCATTATTAGCGAACGGTTGACCGATTCAGCTATCTAGAATCTTAGAATGGCTTGTTATGAAATTGTAGCTCATTATTAGTAAATGGTTGGCCGATTTGACAATCTAGAACCTCAGAACGGCTTGTTATGAGATGACATCTCATTATCAACAAACAGTTGACCGATTCGGTGATCTAAAATCTTAGAATGGCTTTTTATGAGATTATAACTCATTATCAGTGAATGGTTGACCGATTCTGTGATTTAGAACCTCAGAATGCCTTGTTATAAGATTACAGCTCATTATCAGCAAATAGTTGACCGATTTGGTGATCTAGAACCTCAAAATGAGTTTTTATGAGATTATAACTCATTATTAGTGAACAGTTGACTGATTTGGCGATCTAGAACCTTAGAATGGCTTGTTATGAGATTATAGTTCATTATTAGCAAACAATTGATAGATTCGGCGATCTAGAACATCAGAATGACTTGTTATGAGTTGTAGCTTATTACCAGTGAACGGTTGACCAATTGGGTGATCTAGAATCTTAGAATGACTTTTTATAAGATTACAGCTCATTATCTGTGAACTGTTGACTGATTCAGTGATCTAGAACCTCAGAATGGATTGTTATGAGATTAAAGCTCATTATCAGCAAATGGTTGACCGATTTGACGATCTAGAACCTTAGAATGGCTTGTTATGAGATTACAACTCATTATCAGTGAATGGTTGACTGATTCGATGTTCTAGAACCTTAGAATAGCTTATGATGAGATTACAGCTCATTATCAGCAAATGATTGACCGATTTGGTGATCTAGAACCTCAGAATGACTTGTTATGAGATTGTAGCTCATTATCAGTGAATAATTGACTGATTCAGTGATCTAGAATCTCAAAATGACTTGTTATGAGATTACAGCTCATTATCATCAAACGGTTGACTAATTTAGCAATCTAAAACCTTAGAATGGCTTGTTATGAGATTACAACTCATTATCAGCAAATAGTTGACCGATTCGGCGATCTAGAACCTCAAAATGACTTGTTATAAGATTGTAGCTCATTATCAGCGAATGGTTGACCAATTCGACAATCTAGAATCCCAGAATGGCTTTTAATGAGATTATAGCTTATTATCAGTGAATGGTTGACTTATTTGGCGATCTAGAACCTCAGAATGGCTTGTTATGAGATTACAACTTATTATCAGCAAATGGTTGACTAATTCAACAATCTAGAACCTTAAAATGGCTTGTTATGAGATTGTAGCTCATTATTAGTGAATAGTTGACCGATTCGGTGATCTAGAACCTCAAAACAGCTTGTTATGAGATTGTAGCTTATTATCAGCAAACGGTTGACCGATTTGGCGATTTAGAACCTCAAAACAGTTTGTTATGAGATTGTAGCTCTTTATCAGTGAACAGTTAACCGATTCGGTGATCTAGAACCTCAGAATGACTTGTTATAAGATTACAGCTCATTATTGGTGAATAGTTGACCGATTCAGCGATCTAGAATCGCAGAACAACTTGTTATTAGATTATAGCTCATTATTAGCAAACGATTAACTTATTTGGTGATCTAGAACCTCAGAATGACTTGTTATGAGATTGTAGCTCATTATCAGCGAACGGTTGACCAATTGGGTGGTCTAGTACCTCAGAATAGCTTGTTATGAGATAAAAGCTCATTATTAGCAAATGGTTGACCAATTCGGTGATCTAGAAACTTAGAAAGGCTTGTTATGAGATTATAACTCATTATCAGTAAATGGTTGATTGATTCGGCGATCTAGAACCTGAAAAATGACTTGTTATGACATTGTAGCTCATTATTAGTGAATGGTTGACTGATTCAACAATCTAGAATCTCAGAATAGCTTGTTATGAGATTGTAGCTCATTATCAGTGAATAGTTGACTGATTCGGTGATCTAGAACCTCAGAATAGCTTGTTATAAGATTAAAGCTCATTATTAGCAAATGGTTGACTGATTCAGCAATCTAGAGCCTCAGAATGGCTTGTTATGAGATTGTAGCTCATTATCGATGAATGGTTGACCGATTCAATAATCTAGAACCTTGAAATGGCTTGTTATGAGATTACAGCTCATTATGAGCAAACGGTTGACTGATTCAGTGATCTAGAACCTCAGAATGGCTTGTTATGAGATTACAGCTCATTATTAGTGAACAGTTGACCGATTCAGTGATCTAGAACTTCAGAATGGCTTGTTATGAGATTACAGTTCATTATCAGCAAATAATTGACCGATTCAGTGATTTAGAACCTTAGAATGACTTATTATGAGATTATAGCTCATTATCAGTGAACGGTTGACCGATTCGGCGATCTAGAATTTTAGAATAGCTTGTTATGAGATTGTAGCTCAATATCAGTGAACAGTGGACCAATTCGGTGCTCTAGAACCACAGAATGGGTTGTTATAAGATTATAGTTTATTATTAGCAAATGCTTAACTGATTCAGCAATCTAGAACCTCAGAATAGATTGTTATCAGATTACAGCTATTTATCAACAAATGGTTGACCGATTCGGTGATCTAGAACCTCAAAATAGGTTGTTATGAGATTACAGCTCATTATTAGTGAACGGTTGACCAATTTGGTGATCTAGAACGTCAAAATAGATTGTTATAGATTACAGCTCATTATCAGCAAATGGTTGACCGATTCGGTGATCTAGAACCTCAAAATGACTTGTTATGAGATTGTAGCTCATTATCAGCGAACGGTTGACCGATTCGATGATCTAAAATCTCAGAATGACTTGTTATGAGATTAAAACTCATTATCAGTGAATGGTTAACCGATTTAGCGATCTAGAACCTCAGAACCACTTGTTATGAGATTACAACTTATTATTAGCAAACGGTTGACTGATTCGGTGATCTAGAACCTAGGAACGACTTGTTATGAGATTGTAGCTCATTATCAGTGAATGGTTGATCTATTCGGTGATGTAGAATCTTAGAATAGATTGTTATGAGATTGTAGCTCATTATCAGTGAACGGTTGACTAATTTAGCGATCTAGAACCTCAGAATGGATTTTTATGAGATTAAAGCTCATTATCAGCAAATGGTTGGCTGATTTGGTGATCTAGAACCTTAGAATAGCTTATTATTAGATTGTAGTTCATTATCAGCAAATGGTTGACCGATTCGGTGATCTAGAACCTTAGAATGACTTGTTATAAGATTACAACTCATTATCAACAAATGGTTGACTGATTCGGTGATCTAGAACCTCAGAATGGCTTGTTATGAGATTACAGCTCATTAATAATGAATGGTTGACAGATTTGGTGATCTAGAGCCTCAGAATGGCTTGTTATGAGATTATAGCTCATTATAAGCAAATGATTAACCGATTTGATGATCTAGAACCTCAAAATGACTTGTTATGAGATTGTAGCTCATTATCAGTGAACGATTGACCGATTCGGTGATCTAGAATCTCAGAATGACTTGTTATGAGATTATAGCTCAATATCAGTGAATGGTTGACTGATTTGGTAATCTAGAACCTTAGAACAGCTTGTTATGATATTATAGCTCATTATCAGCAAATAATTGACCGATTTGGTGATCTAGAACCTGAAAATGGCTTGTTATAAGATTACAGCTCATTATTAGTGAACAGTTGACCGATTCGGTGATCTAGAACCTCAGAATGGCTTGTTATGAGATTACAGCTCATTATCAGTGAATGGTTGACCGATTTGGCAATCTAGAACCTCAGAATGACTTGTTATGAGATTGTAGCTCATTATCAGCAAATGGTTGACCAATTCAGTGATCTAGAATTTTAGAATGACTTGTTATGAGATTACAGCTCATTATCAATGAATGGTTGACTGATTCGGCAATCTAGAACCTCAAAATGGCTTGTTATGAGATTACAGCTCATTATCAGCATATGATTGACCAATTCGATGATCTAGAATCTTAGAATGACATGTTATAAGATTGTAGCTCATTATTAGCAAACCATTGACTGATTCAGCGATCTAGAATCTCAGAATGACTTGTTATGAGATTGTAGCTCATTATCACCAAATAGTTGACTAATTCGGCGATCTAAAACCTCAGAATGGCTTATTATGAGATTACAGCTCATTATCAGCAAACAGTTGACCAATTCAGTGATCTAGAACCCCAGAATGGCTTATTATGACATTACAGCTCATTATCAGCGAACGGTTAACCAATTTGGTGATCTAGAATCTCAGAATGACTTGTTATGAGATTAAAGCTCATTATCAGCAAATGGTTGACCGATTTGGTGATCTAGAACCTCAGAATGACTTGTTATGAGATTGTAGCTCATTATCAGTGAATAGTTGACTGTTTCAGCAATCTAGAGTCTCAGAATGACTTGTTATGAGATTAAAGCTCATTATCAGTGAATGGTTGACCAATTTGGTGACCTAGAACCTCTGAACGGCTTGTTATGAGATTACAACTCATTATCAGCAAATGATTGACTGATTCAGCAATCTAGAACCTCAGAATGACTTGTTATGAGATTGTAGCTTATTATCAGTGAACGGTTGACTGATTCGGTGAGCTAAAACCTTAGAAGGGCTTGTTATGAGATTGTAGCTCATTTTCAGCAAATGGTTGACCAATTTGGCGATCTAGAACCTTAGAATGGCTTGTTATGAGATTACAGCTCATTAACAGTGAATGGTTGACCAATTCAGTGATCTAAAACCTAAGAATAACTTGTTATGAGATTGTAGCTCATTATCAGTGAATGGTTGACCGATTCGGCGATCTAGAATCTCAGAATGACTTGTTATGAGATTGTAGCTCATTATTAGAAAAGGGTTGACCGATTTGGTGATCTAGAACCTAATAATGACTTTTTATGAGATTACAGCTCATTATCTGCAAACAGTGTACCAATTTGATGATCTAGAACCTTAGAATGACATGTTATGAGATTGTAGCTCACTATTAGTGAACGGTTGATCGATTTGGTGATCTAAAACCTCATAATGAATTGTTATGAGATTGTAGCTCATTATTAGTAAATGATTGACCGATTCAGTGATCTAGAACCTCAAAATAACTTGTTATGAGATTATAGCTCATTATTAGCGAACAGTTGACTGATTTGGTGATCTAGAACCTCAGAACGGCTTGTTATGAGATTATAGCTCATTATCAGCAAACAGTTGACTGATTCAGTGATCTAGAACCTCAGAATGGCTTGTTATGAGATTGTAGCTCATTATCAGTGAATGGTTGACTGATTCGGTGATCTAGAACCTTAGAATAGCTTGTTATGAGATTATAGTTGATTATCAGCAAACGATTGATCGATTTGGCAATCTAGAACCTCAGAATGGCTTCTTATGAGATTATAGCTCATTATCAGTGAACGGTTGACTGATTCGATGATCTAGAACCCCAAAATGTCTTATTATGAGATTACAGCTCATTATCAGCAAATAGTTGACTGAGTCAATGATTTAGAACCTCAGAATGACTTGTTATGAGATTGTAGCTCATTATCGATGAACGGTTGACCAATTTAGTGACCTAGAGTCTCAAAATGACTTGTTATGAGATTACAGCTCATTATCAGTGAATGGTTGACCGAGTTGGCGATCTAGAACCTCAAAATGGCTTGTTATGAGATTACAACACATTATCAGGAAACCATTGACCGATTCAGTGATCTAGAACCTCAGAATGAATTGTTATGAGATTGTAGCTTATTATCAGTGAATGGTTGACCAATTTGGTGATCTAGAATCTCAGAATGACATGTTAAGAGATTGTAACTCATTATCAGCAAACAGTTGACTGATTCAGCAATCTAGAACCTCAGAACGATTTGTTATGAGATTACATCTCATTATCAATAAATGGTTGACTAATTCGGTGATCTAGAACCTTAGAATGGCTTGTTATGAGATTATAGCTCATTATCAACAAATGGTTGACCGGTTCGGTGATCTAGAACCTCAAAATGGCTTGTTATGAGATTACAGCTTATTATAAAAAAATAGTTGACTGATTTGGTGATCTAGAACCTCAGAATAGCTTGGTATGAGATTGTAGCTCATTATCAATGAACAGTTGACCGATTCACCAATCTAGAACCTCAGAACAACTTTTTATGAGATTACAACTCATTATGAACAAACAGTTGACCAATTCGGTGATCTAGAACATTAGAATGGTTTGTTATGAGATTATACCTCATTATCAGCAAAAGGCTGATTGATTCGGTGATCTAAAATCTCATAATGGCTTGTTATGAGATTACAACTCATTATTAGCAAACGGTTGATCGATTCAGTGATCTAGAACCTCAAAATGACTTGTTATGAGATTGTAGCTCATTAACAGAAAATGGTTGACCGATTCGATGATCTAAAATCTTAGAATGGCTTGTTATGAGATTGTAGCTCATTATCAGCAAACGGTTGACTGATTTGGTAATCTAGAACCTTAGAATGACTTGTTATGAGATTATAGCTCATTATTAGAAAATAGTTGACCGATTCGGTGATCTAGAACCTCAGAATGACTTGTTATGAGATTGTAGCTCATTATCAGTGAATAGTTGAGCGATTTGGTGATCTAGAACCTCAAAATGGCTTGTTATGAGATTATAGCTCATTATCAGCAAATAGTTGACTGATTCAGTGATCTAGAACCTTAGAATGGCTTGTTATGAGATTATAGCTCATTATCAGTGAACGGTGGATTGATTCAGTGATCTAGAACCTCAAAATGGCTTGTTATGAGATTACAACTCATTATCAGTAAATGGTTAACTGATTCGGTGATCTAGAACCTCAGAATGACTTGTTATGAGATTGTAGCTCATTATCAGTGAATGGTTGACCGATTTAGTGATCTAAAATCTCAGAATGACTTGTTATGAGATTACAACTCATTATCAGTGAACAGTTGACTAATTCAGTGATCTAGAACCTCAGAATGGCTTGTTATGATATTATAGCTCATTATCAGAAAATGGTTGACCGATTCGGTGATCTAGAACCTGAGAATGACTTATTATGATCTTGTAGCTCATTATCAATGAACAGTTGACTGATTCAGTGATCTAGAATCTCAGAATGACTTGTTATGAGATTGTAGCTCATTATCAATAAATGGCTGACCGATTCGGTGATCTAGAATGTCAGAACAGCTTGTTATAAGATTACAGCTCATTATCAGCAAACAGTTGACCGATTTGGTGATCTAGAACCTTAGAATGGCTTGTTATGAGATTATAGCTCATTATCAATGAATACTTGACTGATTCGGTGATCTAGAACCTCAAAATGGCTTGTTATGAGATTATAGCTTATTATCAGCAAATAGTTGACCGATTTGGTGATCTAGAACCTCAGAATAGCTTGTTATGAGATTATAACTCATTATCAGTAAATGGTTGACCGGTTCAGCGATCTAGAACCTCAGAATGGCTTGTTATGAGATTACAACTCATTATCAGTAAATTGTTGACCGATTTGATGATCTAGAACCTCAGAATGACTTGTTATGAGATTGTAGCTCATTATCAATGAACTGTTAGAATACTTTAGAGATAACTAAGAGGGGGGTGAATCAGTTATCTACAATTTTAAATCTCTTGAACTTATTAATCTAGATTGATATAAAGTAAATACACATTTAAATGACACATTACACAACACATCAATTTGGTTACCCGGAAACCAAATGGTAAACACCCCGGTGGGAATTAGTACCCACAAGAACTATACTGTTTATAGTAATCCCTGTTAAAAGATTCTTCAACCCTGTTAGGAGTTGTACAATATAATGCAGTAGTATAGTTGACCTAGTTAAGGGTCAGACCCTGTTAGGAGTCTTTTACAATAACCCTATTAGGGGTGGAGGACTCACTGTCCAAATGGTGAAGGCTACAACCTTCTAAATATTTGATACATACTGTATCAACAGGATGAACTGTTGTATGTGACACTGCTTGTCTGATCAGTTCTTTTTATGCACCAATGATTTCACCTCTTGTAAAGCAATATAAAAATCTAATCTATATTCTGAATGCTTCAACATAAACATCTATATTATCAACATATGATAAATATAGCTCTACTGTATCAACACTCTACTCTGCTTGTCAATCTCTGGCTTTCACAACTTTTCTTATCATAAATTTCCTTGTATAAATACATACTCCAATTATGAGATCATGGGACCTGTTAGACAACTCTTCATAACATCCTTGTTGGCTCTACTAAGTGCACGAGTATAATTACAACCGCGCAAGTCAATGTTGAACAGACGCATCACTTCACTAAGTCAGCTTCACCAATTTGACCATAACATTGTAATCTTCTTGAAACATTTTTAGCGCATTTAGATTAATATCAAAAACTCATAACTTATCATGAATATACACACGCATATGTAGAAGATATGCACAACTCAATTAACACATTACATATGTCAGCCTTAAACCGTTAATCCTCCAGAACTATAACTGTCACTAATAGAATTACATATCTTTACTGAAACATCATATCTGAGTCTACGTGTATGAACATAGCATAGTAAACATGTCAACAACATGTATCTATCCACACTAGTCTTCATTTCATCATATGGATAAGTACATATAGAAGTACAGCTATGTATTATATGTTATCGTCAATGACAAACATACAATCAATCAACTGTTCAGAATCAAATCTCCAACAATCTCCCCCTTTGGCATTGATGGAAACATATGATAAAAACAACTTCTATTCATGGTCATGGTGTCTTCTTTCTTTTACAATCTTCTCAATATCCTCATTACAGATTCATCTACACTGTTCTATTCATGATGTCTTCTTTCTTTTACAATCTTCTCAATATCCTCATCAAAGATTCATCTATACTACTGTAGTTACATAGACTGTGTATACTCCCCTAGAGTATAAGCTCCTTGTATGTGTTCCTTGTTTTTTCTCTTTGTTTTTGTTCTTTTTTTTTAGTATATACTCCCCCATTGACATCAATGGCAAAGGGTGCCATAAACCATTATGCACAGGTACGACTCCAAAAGTAGAGTAGTCAACCATTCATCAGTAACATAGGACTGATGTTCTTGCTACTTTCTTTAATCAAACTTAGGAGAGGGAATGACTTCCAACTTCTCCCTTAGATACTCAAAAGTATATTTTGTTAAAGGCTTTGTGAAAATGCCTGCTATCTGATCTTTTGTGCTTACATAGTCCAATGTCACTTCCTTGTCTGCAACTTTTTCTCTCAGAAAATGGTACTTTATCTCTATGTGTTTTGTCTTTGTGTGCATCACAGGGTTCTTAGACATATTAATAGTACTGGTGTTATCACAATGAATAACAATAGGATAGTCAACCTAATTACCAAAGTCTTTCACCATCTGCTTGATCCAGACAATTGTTGTACAGTTCAGTGCTGCTGCAACATATTCTGCTTCTGCCGTTGACTGAGAAATACAATTTTTCTTCTTTCTTGTCCAAGATACCAACCTTTCTCCAAGAAATACTACTCCTCCTAAAGTGCTCTTCCTGTCATCAATACAACCTGCCCAATCTGCATCAGTATACACATGAAGTTGTGTATTCTCTAATTTAGCATACCATAAACCATAGTCTATAGTTCCCTTAAGATATCTGAATATCCTTTTTATCACCATTAAGTGATTATGCTTGGGTTCAGCTGCAAATCTTCCAACAATTCCAACTACATTAGATATGTCAGGTCTTGACTGAGTTAGATAAATAAGCTTTCCAATCATAGATTTATACAATGTTTTATCAACTGCTATGGAGTCATCATCTTTTGAAAGTTTACTTCCTGTGATCATAGGAGTACATATAGGCTTGCAATCCTCCATCTTGAAGATTTTCAATATTTCCTTCACATATTTTAACTGATTAATGAATATTCCTTTATCTGTCTTTTTTACATTCAATCCCAAAAAGTATTTTATAGGACCAATCATACTCATTTCAAATTCATTCTATATTTCTTTTGCAAATGCTTTACTGAGCTTGTCATTACCTCCAAAGATAATGTCATCAATTAATATGGAAACCAATAGTAATCCATCAGGTGTTTCTCTTGTGAACAAGTTGCAATTTGTTGCTCCTTTCTTGAATCCAATCTTGGTGAGATATCCATCTAATCTTTAATACCATGCTCTTGGGGCCTGTTTGAGTCCATAGAGTGCTTTCTTTAGTCTGCATACCATGTCTGGTCTATCTAAAAGGTTAAATCCTTTAGGATGTTCTATGTAGACTTCTTCTTTTAAGTCACCATTCAAAAAAGCTGATTTGACATCCATTTGATAAACTTTAAAATCTTTTATTGTTGCATATGCCAAAAATAATTGTATGGCTTCCAGTCTGCTCACAGGGGCAAATGTATCAGTGTAGTCTATTCCTTCTTTTTGTGCATATCCTTTACATACTAATCTTTCTTTGTTTCTTATTATTGTACCTTCTTCATTCATTTTGTTTCTGAAAATCCACTTTGTTTCAATCACATTTTTATCACTTGGTGTAGGAACCAATTCCCATGTGTCATTCTTGATTATCTGATCTAGTTCTTCTTTCATTGCATTTTTCTAATCAGAATCATTACAAGCATCTTCAACACTTAAAGGTTCAATCTGTGATAGTAAACATACCTCTTCATCCATTGTTAGATTCTTTTCTTTTGATCTGGTCAAAACACTACTGCTCTGATCTCCAATGATATCATTTTTGGAGTGGTATCTGGATGTAAACTTAGGAACCTTAGGTGTGACTTCTTCCTCTATAATATGTTGTTCTTCATTGCTTGAATTAGGGTCATTGCATGAGACATCAATGCAATCAAACATTTCTTCAATCATAATATTTTTACTATTGGGTCTGGGTTCTTCTTCAATCAAAGGTGCATATTCATAGTACCTCTCTTGAATCATAAACTTCTCATCAGTCTTAACATGCGTGCTTTCAATTATATTTTTTAATCTTAAATTGAAACATCTGTAAGCTTTTCTTTTTGTAGAGTAACCAAGAAAAATACCTTCATCACTTCTAGCATCAAACTTTCCAACACTGTCATCTCTCTTGATGTAGCACTTACTGCCAA
>MU227123.1:301098-337576 GCA_018584345.1 Thuja plicata | reverse complement strand
TCCCCATCTCTGGGATTGATCTCAACCACTCATTTCATCAGCAATTCCTATATAATAAACCCTTCATAACCATTTGAAGGATCCAGGATTTCAATCTTCAAGCGCCATTACGCTGTCAACATTCAAAACCATCTTGCGATCACACACACACACTTTGCAATTATCAACATCTCGACGCTTCTCAAGTCATAGACGTTGCCCAGCCAATACTCAGCATCAAGAACAACGTTTCGGAAGGAGTAGAGAGAGACAATAGAAGCTTCAAGATTCGAAGGGTTTGCATTCATTTGTCTTCCTTTTCGTTGTTTGTACATTTTATTGCTTACGTTTTGATTATTCGTTTAGTAGTTACTGCGTAATAGATTTGCATGCACTTGTGAACCTTGGCTACTAACCCCTGCCCTTGGAAAGCTGTGGGAAACCGGAGAGAGAGGCGTACAGTTACTCACATTAATTATCAAAAACATAAGAAAACACATTAATAAAACAATACTTGAAATATTAAAACAAAATGACATTATGTTTAGCATTTTACTATTATTTTCAAGATAATACATAATGATTTTATATTCATATATCTTCAAGTATAATGCAATGTAACATAGAAATACTAAAAACATTAGGGTAAAAGATTTTACAATTCACCCTTAAAAGGGGGCATTTACCCTAAATTCAAGCCTTTTCACCCCTCAAGATAAACTCATTAACGTTAAAAATATAATAGGGTGAAAATAAAAAATTACATTTAGGGATATGAAAACTAAAAATTAATATCAAAAAGTATCTCAAAATCCTAAACATAATAATATTTATCACATCGATTTGAAAAATAATTAAAGAAAGGATTAATCCCTGTGTGAAAATGCATTGGCTTCTTACCTGCATATGAAAACATAAATAAGTTAATTTCTCCTCCTAATCCTCTCGAAGAAAACAAATAGACTAACTAGTTAGGGGGTAGAAGGGTAGGTAGGTAGGAAAAAAGGTTGGCTTGAGAGGTCAAGGATTCAACTCCCTCTTGCCACCTTTTTACTTAATTACCTTATATATTATATTTATAATCATTTTTATTTAAAAATATACATGCATTAAATTTATCAAAAAAAAGATAGGGACATGCATACATACCTTTTTATCATTTTAATTATTAACATAGGGAAATTATATAAAATATGAAAAATGTACACTATACTTCCTTGATGTCTCGTTCCTTTTGAACTAGAAATTTTTAGTGTCAACACTATCAGTGAACGGTTCACCAATTCGGCAATCTAGAATCTCAGAATGGCTTGTGATGAGATTGTAGCTCATTATCCACGAACGGTTGACCTATTCGGCAATCTAGAACCTCAGAACGGCTTGTTATGAGATTATAGATCATTATCAACAAACGGTTGACCGATTCGCCGATCTAGAACCTCAGAAAGGTTTATTATGAGATTGTAGCTCATTATCAACGAACGGTTGACCAATTCAGCTATCTAGACCCTTAAAACAACTTTTTATGAGATTATAGCTCATTATCAGCAAATGTTTGACCGATTCGGCGATTTAGGACCTCATAATGGCTTGTTATGAGATTACAGCTCATTATCAACGAATGGTTGACCAATTCGATGATCTAAAACCTCAGAAAGGCTTGTTGTGAGATTAAAGCTCATTATCAGCAAATGGTTGACTGATTCGGCAATCTAGAACCTCAAAACAACTTGTTATGAGTTTGTAGCTCATTATCAGTGAATGGTTGACTGATTTGGTGATCTAGAATCTCAAAATGACTTGTTATGAGATTCCAGCTCATTATCAGTGAATAGTTGACCGATTTGGTGATCTAGAAACCTAGAACAGCTTGTTATGAGATTACAACTCATTATTAGCAACTGGTTGACCGATTCGGTGATCTAGAACCTCAGAATGACTTGTTATGAGATAGTAGCTCATTATCAGCAAATGATTGACTGATTAAGCACTCTAGAATCTCAAAATAGCTTGTTATGAGATTGTAGCTCATTATCAGTGAACGGTTAACCGATTCAGTGATCTAGAACCTCAGAATGGCTTGTTATGAGATAAAAAATCATTATCTGCAAATGGTTGACCGATTCAGTGATCTAGAACCTCAAAAGGGCTTGTTATGAGATTGTAGCTCATTAACAGTGAATGGTTGACTGATTCGGCAATCTAGAACCTCAGAACGGCTTGTTATGAGATTACAGCTCATTATCAGCAAACAGTTTACCGATTCGGTGATCTAGAACCTTAAAATGACTTGTTATGATATTACAGCTCATTATCAGTGAATGGTTGACTGATTCGGTGATCTAGAACCTTAGAATGGCTTGTTATGAGATTATAGCTCATTATCTGCAAACGATTGACTTATTTAGCGATCTAGAACCTCAGAATGACTTGTTATGAGATTATAACTCATTAGCAGCAAACGATTGATCGATTAGGCTATCTAGAATCTCAGAATGACTTGTTATGAGATTACAGCTCATTATCAATGATGATTGACCTATTCGGTGATCTAGAGCCTAAGAATGGCTTTTTATGAGATTACAGCTCATTATCAGCAAATGGTTGACTAATTCGGCGATCTAGAACTTTAGAATGACTTGTTATGAGATTGTAGCTCATTATCAGTGAATAGTTGACTGATTCAGTGATCTAAAATCTTAGAATGGCTTGTTATGACATTGTAGCTCATTATCAGTGAATGATTGACCAATTCAGCAAACTAGAACCTTAGAATGGCTTGTTCTAAGATTACTGCTAATTATTAGCAAACGGTTGATTGATTTAGTGATCTAGAACCTCAGAACGGCTTATTATGAGATTGTAACTCATTATCAGTGAACGGTTGACCGATTCAGTGATCTAGAACCTCAAAATAGCTTATTATGAGATTATAGCTCATTATCAGCAAATAGTTGACTGATTTAGTGATCTAGAACCTCATAACAGCTTGTTATGAGATTACAGCTCATTATCAAGGAACGGTTGACCGATTTGGTGATCTAGAACCTCAGAAAGGCTTGTTATGAGTTTACAACTCATTATCAGCAAATGAATGACTGATTCAGTGATCTAGAACCTTAGAATGACTTCTTATAAGATTGTAGCTCATTATCAGTGAACGATTGACTGATTTGGTGATCTAGAATCTCAAAATGACTTGTTATGAGATTACAACTCATTATCAACGACCGGTTGACTGATTCGGTGATCTTGAGCTTCAAAATGACTTCTTATGAGATTACAGCTTATTATCAATAAACAGTTGACCGATTCAGCGATCTAGAACCTTAGAATGACTTGTTATGAGATTGTAGCTCATTATCAGTGAATAGTTTATCGATTCGGCGATCTAGAATCTCAGAATGGCTTGTTATGAGATTGTAGCTGATTATCAGTGAATGGTTGAATGATTCAGTGATCTAGAACCTCAGAATGGCTTGTTATGAGATTACATCTCATTATCAGCAAACAGTTGATTCATTCAGTGATCTAGAACCTTAGAATGGCTTTTTATGAGATTGTAGCTCATTATTAGCGAACGGTTGACCGATTTGGTGATCTAAAACCTCAGAACAGCTTGTTATGAGATTATAGCTCATTATCAACAAATGGTTTATCGATTCGGTGATCTAGAACCTCAGAATAGTTTGTTATGAGATTACAGCTCATTATCAGCAAACGGTTGACTGATTCAGCGATCTAGAACCTTAAAATTACTTATTATGAGATTATAGCTCATTATCAGCAAACAGTTGACTAATTCGGCGATCTAGAACCTAAGAATAACTTTTTATGAGATTGTTACTCATTATCAGTTAACAGTTGACCGATTCAGTGATCTAGAATCTCAGAATGACTTGTTATAAGATTACAGCTCATTATCAAAGAATGGTTGTCTGATTTGGTGATCTAGAACCTTAGAACGGCTTCGTATGAGATTATAGCTCATTATCAGCAAATAGTTGACCAATTCCATGATCTAGAACCTCAGAATGACTTGTTATGTGATTGTAGCTCATTATCAGCAAATGGTTGACCGATTCGGTGATCTAGAATCTCAAAATAGCTTGTTATGAGATTGTAGCTCATTATTAGCGAATGGTTGACCGATTTGGCGATCTAGAACCTCAGAATGGCTTGTTATAAGATTAAAGTTCATTATCTGCAAACGGTTGACCGATTTAGCAATCTAGAACCTCAGAATGACTTGTTATGAGATTGTACCTCATTATCAGCAAATTGGTTACCGATTCAGTGATCTAGAATCTCATAATAACTTGTTATGAGATTACAGCTCATTATCAATGAATGGTTGACTGATTCAGCGATCTAAAACCTTAGAACGGCTTGTTATCAGATTGTAGCTCACTATCAGCAAATAGTTGACCGATTCGGCAATCTAGAGCCTCAAAATGACTTGTTATGAGATTTTAGCTCATTATCAGTGAACAATTGACTGATTTGGCGATCTAGAATCTTAGAATGTCTTGTTATCAGATTGTAGCTCATGATTAGTGAACGGTTGACTGATTCAGCGATCTAGAACCTAAGAACGGCTTGTTATGAGATTACAGCTCATTATCAGCAAATGCTTGACCAATTCAGTGAAATAGAAGCTAAGAATGACTTGTTATGAGATTGTATCTCATTATCAGCAAACGGTTGACCGATTCAGTAATCTAGAACCTCATAACGGCTTGTTATGAGATTACAGCTCATTATCAGCAAACAATTGACCGATTCAACAATCTAGAAGCTCAGAATGGCTTGTTATGAGATTGTAGCTCATTATCAATGAACGGTTGACTGATTTAGTGATCTAGAACCTTAGAACAACTTGTTATGAGATTACAGCTCATTATCATAGAACAATTGACTGATTCAGTGATCTAAAATCTCAAAACAGCTTGTTATTAGATTGCAGCTCATTATCAATGAACATTTGACCGATTTGGCAATCTAGAACCTCAGAATGGCTTGTAATGAGATTACAGCTCATTATCAGCAAATGGTTGTCTGATTCGATAATCTAGAACATCAAAATGACTTGTTAGGAAATTATAGCTCATTATCAGCAAATGGTTGATCGATTTGGCGATCTAGAATCTTTGAACAACTTGTTATGAGATTCTAGCTCATTATCAATGAATAGTTGACTGATTCTGTGATCTAGAACCTCAGTACAACTTGTTATAAGTTTAAAGCTCATTATTAGCAAATGGTTGATCAATTTGTTTATCTAGAACCTCAGAATAATTTGTTGTGAGATTGTAGCTCATTATCAATGAACGGTTGACCAGTTTGGCGATCTAGAACCTCAAAATGGCTTGTTATGAGATTACAACTTGTTATCAACAAATGGTTGACTGATTCAGTGATCTAGAACCTTAAAATGGCTTGTTATGAGATTATAGCTCATTATCAGCAAATCGTTGACCGATTCAGTGATCTAAAACCTCAAAATAGCTTGTTATAAGATTATTGCTTATTATTAGCAAATGGTTGACCGATTCGGCAATCTAGAACCTTAGAACAACATGTTATGAGATTATAGCACATTATCAACAAATTGTTGACCGATTCGGTGATCTAAAACCTTAGAGTAACTTGTTATGAGATTATAGCTTATTATCAGTGAATGGTTGACCGATTTGGTGATCTAGATCCTCAAAATGACTTGTTATGGGATTGTAGCTCATTATCAACGAACAGTTGACTAATTCGGTGATCTAGAATCTTAGAATGACTTGTTATGATATTATAGCTCATTATGAGCAAATGGTTGACCGATTTGGTGATCTAGAACCTCATAATAGCTTGTTGTGAGATTGTAGCTCATTATCAATGAACGGTTGTCCGATTCGGTGATTTAGAACCTTAGAATGACTTGTTATGAAATTACAGCTTGTTATCAGCAAATGGTTGACCGATTCAGTGATCTAGAACCTTAGAACGGCTTGTTATGAGATTACAGCTCATTATCAGCAAATAGATGACTGATTCAGTCATCTAGAACTTTAGAACAGCTTGTTATGAGATTACAGCTCATTATCAACAAACGATTGACCGATTCTACGATCTAGAACCTCAGAATGGCTCGTTATGAGATTACAGCTCATTATCAGCAAATGATTGACCGATTCAACAATTTAGAATCTTATAATGACTTGTTATAAGATTACAGCTCATTATCAATGAATAATTGACCGCTTCAGTGATCTAGAACCTCAGAATGGCTTGTTATGAGATTATAGCTCATTATCAGCAAATAGTTAACCGATTCGGTGATCTAGAACGTCAGAACAGCTTTTTATGAGATTACATCTCATTATCAGTGAATGGTTGACTGATTCGGCAATCTAGAACCTTAGAATAGCTTGTTATAAGATTATAGCTTATTATCAACAAATGGATGACTGATTCGATGATCTAGTACCTTAAAATAGCTTGTTATGAGATTGTAGCTCATTATCAATGAACGATTGACCGATTCAGTGATCTAGAACCTCAGAATAGCTTGTTATGAGATTACAACTCATTAATAGCAAAAAATTGAGCGATTCAGCAATCTAGAACCTCAGAACGGCTTGTTATGAGATTACAGCTCATTATCAGCGAATAGTTCACAGATTCGGTGATCTAGAACCTCAGAATGGCTTGTTATGAGATTACTACTCATTATCAGCAAATGGTTGACCGATTCGGTGATCTAGAATCTCTGAATGACTTGGTATGAGATTGTAGCTCATTGTGAGTGAATGGTTGACCGATTCAGTAATCTAGAATCTCAGAATGACTTGTTATGAAATTACAACTCATTATCAGCGAACGGTTGACAGATTCGGTGATCTAGAACCTCAGAATGGCTTGTTATGAGATTACAGCTCATTATCAGCAAACGGTTGACCGATTTGGCGATCTAGAACCTCATAGTGACTTATTATGAGATTGTAGCTCATTATCAACAAACAGTTGACCAATTTGGTGATCTAGAATCTCAGAACGGCTTGTTATGAGATTGTAGCTCATTATCAGAAGATGGTTGACCGATTTGGTGGTCTAGAACCTTAGAACAGCTTTTTATGAGATTATAGCTCATTATCAGCAAATGGTTGACCGATTCGATGATCTAGAACCTTAGAACAGCTTGTTATGAGATTGTAGCTCATTATCAGTGAACAGTTGACTGATTGAGTGATCTAGAACCTTAGAATGGCTTGTTATGACATTACAGCTCATTATCAGAAAATGGTTGACCAATTCGGTGATCTAGAACCTCAGAATGGCTTATTATGAGATTACATCTCCTTATCAGTGAACGGTTGACTGATTCAATGATCTAGCCTCATACCAACTTGTTATGAGATTACAACTCATTATTAGCAAATAGTTGACCGATTCGGCGATCTAGAACCTCAGAATGACTTTTTATGATATTGTATCTTGTTATCAGTGAATGGTTGACCGATTGGATGATCTAAAATCTTAGAATGACTTGTTATGAGATTACAGCTCATTATCAGCGAACGGTTGATCGATTCGACGATCTAGAACCTCAGAATAGCTTGTTATGAGATTATAGCTCATTATCAGCAAACGGTTGACCAATTCGGTGATCTAGAACCTTAGAATGACTTGTTATGAGATTGTAGCTCATTATCAGTGAACAGTTGACCGATTTAGTGATCTAGAATCTCAGAATGGCTTGTTATGAGATTATAGCTCTTTATCAGTGAACGGTTGGTTGATTCAGGGATCTAGGACCTCAGAATGGCTTGTTATGAGATTATAGCTCATTATTAGTGAATGGTTGACCTATTCAGTGATCTAGAACCTCAAAATAGCTTGTTATGAGATTACAGCTCATTATTAGCAAACGGCTGACCGATTCAGTGATCTAGAACCTTAGAATGACTTGTTATGAGATTGTAGCTCATTTTCAGTGAATGGTTGACTGATTCGATGATCTAGAATCTCATAATGGCTTGTTATGAGATTATAGCTCATTATCAGTGAATGGTTGACTGATTCGGTGATCTAGAACCTTATAATGGCTTGTTATGAGATTATAGCTTATTATCAGCAAATAGTTGACCAATTCCATGATCTAGAACCTCAAAATGGCTGGTTATGAGATTGTAGCTCATTATCAGTGAACGGTTGATTGATTCGGTGATCTAGAACCTTAGAATGGATTGTTATGAGATTACAGCTCATTATCAGCAAACTATTGACTGATTCGATGATCTAGAACCTTAGAATAGGTTGTTATGTGATTACAGCTCATTATCAGTGAACGGTTGACTGATTCGGTGATCTATAACCTCATAATGGCTTGTTATGAGATTACAGCTCATTATCATCAAATAGTTGACTGATTCAGCAATTTAGAACCTCAGAACAACTTGTTATGAGATTTTAGCTCATTATCAGTGAACGGTTGACCAATTTGGCAATCTAGAATCTCAGAGTGACTTGTTATGAGATTACAGCTCATTATTAGTGAATGGTTGACTGATTCAATGATCTAGAACCTTAGAATGACTTGTTATGAGATTACAGCTCATTATTAGCAAACAGTTGACTGATACGGTGATCTAGAACCTCATAATGACTTGTTATGAGATTATAGCTCATTATCAGTGAACGGTTGACCGATTCGGTGATCTAGAATCTTAGAATGACTTGTTATGAGATTGTAGCTAATTATTAGTGAATGGTTGACCAATTCAGCAATCTAGAACCTTAGAATGGCTTGTTATGAGATTACAACTCATTATTAGCAAATGGTTGACCGATTCAGTGATCTAGAACCTCAGAATGACTTGTTATGAGATTGTAACTCATTATCAGTGAATAGTTGATGAATTCGGCAATCTAGAACCTCAGAATGGCTTTGTAGACACCCTAAAATGGACAGCCTTGTGACTTTACATTAAAAATACTAATTTTCATCTATTTTTCCTCTAAATCCATTCTCCAAATCATCTAATCAAATTCCCAAAATTAATTAAATAATTAATTTTATTTAATTAAATAGCTTTAATTGATTAATTGAACTCATTTTCCTATAGTTTAAATTTAAATATTTAAAATTACTAATTAAATTCTTCCAATTAAATTAATTTAATTTTCATCAAATAAAGCAATTCTTAATCAAAAAGAATTCAATTATCTCACATGTTGAAAACAATTGTTAAATAAATGAATTAAATATTCATTTATCTTCAAAGAGATAACTCCAATCAGATCACATGGGTTACTCCACCCATCTCTCCAGTCCACATGGGTAACTTCACCCACTTAGTCAGTTCAAAAAGGTAACTCATAATTAGCTCTTTAGTTAACCAAACTCTATCTCCTCTTTACCAAATGAAGAGGTGGAGTTTACTGAGGACCGCTCTTGTTCCTTTTGATCTTAACCATTCATCTTCCCATTTCTGAGATTGATCTCAACCATTCATATCATCACCAAATCCTATATAATTAACCCTTCACAACCATTTGAAGGGTCCAGGATTTTAAGCTCTCATGCACCATTACTCTATCAGTTTGGTTCTAGCATTCAAGCCATCTTGTGACCACACACACACATTTCAATTATCAAATTTTTGATGCTTCTCAAGTCATAGACACTACCCCGCCGATACTGAGCATCAAGAATAGTGTTTCAGAAGGAGTAGAGAGAAATAATAGAAGCTTCAAGCATCATGGGGTTTGCATTTATTTGTCTTCCTTTTTCTTGCTTGTACATTTTATTGCTCATGTTTCTCTTATTCATTTAGTAGTCATTATATACTTGATTCACATTCATTTGTGAAACCTTTGCTACTAACCCTCACCTTTGGAAAGTTGTGGGAATCAAAAAGAGAGGCGTACAAACTTGTTATGAGATTACAACTCATTATTGTAGAAGTTAAGAAATCCAACTTCACAGTTCGCCAAGAACACCTACATGCAAGTAACCTGATGCTAAATAGAAACCACAGACCTAGAAGCACAGCCTTGGAAAATCTCAGTGGAGTGAGAGCAAAATATATTTCCAAAGTAATAAAAAAATAATTACAAAAGTTCAACCTTAAAGGTGAACGAAACCCTAAAAAGGGAAAATCTAGGTTGCGCGATATAATTAATATGAAATATTAATTATATGCACCTAAGAGATAGCTTAAGTGAAAAAAGAGTACATAAACAACTTAATAATTAAATCAACATGATCTAATTAATAAGTGAAGATAAATACATACTCTAACACCCCCCTTAAGTGAAGCTCAGGAGGTAAGCTAACCTAGCATAGCTATGAAAGCAGGAAAAGAGGGTCCTGACAATAATGCCTAATCAAGTACCCAATACAAGAAAATCTCTATGAACCAAAGATAAAGAAGAAGAGCCCCCAAGGACAACTTCCATCACCCCAAGCATAGAATGCAACTAAAGATAGCGCGGAGATGCAAAAGGTTTGGTGAAGATGTCAGCAACCTACACATCAGTGGGGATGTACTCCAAAGTGAGAACACCATCCTAAATCTGCTAACGGATGAAATGCATATGAAGCTCAATATGTTTAGTGCATTGATGCTCCACCAGGTTACGGGAAATGTGAATAGCACTCTGATTATCTCACCACAAAATAGTGGGACGATCAGGAGGAAAGCCAAACTCAGTCATCAAATGTCGAAGCCATAGAATCTCCTAACTAGCATGCACTACTCCTCTATACTCAGCCTCTATAGATGAAAGTGCGTAAGCATTCTACTTCTTGTATGACCATGTGATAGGACTAGAGCCAAGAAAAAAAGTAAATCCAGAAGTAGACTTCTGATCATCAACATCACCAGCCCAATCTGAGTCAGTGAAGCAACAATGTGAGGAGCCCCTGATGTGTAATGAATGCCATACATAAGTGTGCCCTAAATGTATCTCAAAATACGCTTGGCAGCTTCTCATGTGAGAACCGAGAGACTAGACCAACTGCAAAGGAGAGATCAAGATGAGTGTGTGTCAGGTATAACAAACTGCCAACCAACTGCCAATATAATATAGGATCCACTTAAGGAAAAATGTAAGAGGTAGACAAAGTAACACCCGACTGAAAAGGTGTGGGAGTAGGCTTGCAATCAAGCATATCAAAGTGCCAAAGCATGTCAAGAGCATACTTCTAATAGTAAACAAAGATCCCAGCAGGGGATTGAATAATCTGTAGACCCAAAAAGAAGTGTAATAGGCCAAGGTATGTCATCTCAAACTACTCCATCAATGCACGCTGAACATCCTGAATCATAGAATATGAACTATCTGTGATGAGAAGATCATCAACATATAGCACAAGGATCAAAACCTCATCCTCAAGATGCTGAATGTAGACTGTAGGATTAGAATGACAGTGCGTGAATCCTATAGAAAGAAGAAAGGACTCCATCTTCTCATACCAAGCTCGAGGGGCCTATTTGAGACCATATAAAGAATGTTGAAGTCTGCAAACCAAGGAGGAATCCTACACAAATTCCTAAGGCTGCTCCATGTAAATCTTCTCAATAAGATCACCGTGCAAGAATGCACTCTTCACATCCATCTAAAAAATGGGCCATCCCTGCGAGGCTGTGAGGGATAAGACAAGGCGAATAGAGTTCATCTTGGTGACAGGGGCAAATGTCTCAGTGTAATCAATATCCTCAACTTGTGAAAAACCCTTCGCAACAAGATGTGCCTTGTACTTATCAATAGAACCATCAGCAGCAAACTTAGTACGATACAACCACTTGCATCGCACTAACTTTCTTCCCTTAGGAAGAGAACAAAGATCCCAAGTGTGATTCTTCATCAAAGAAGAATAGTCCTCCTCCATAGCACTGTCCCACTCAGTATGTCCTATCACTGCTGCAAATGTCTGAGGATCACCAAAAATAGCATGACTTAGAAGACTAGAACCCACAATATGAGACCGGGTATGATGGGAAGTGGAAGGGTCACTAGCCAGAGATCCAGCAGCATCAACTGTAACATGAGCCCATCTAGGCATTGGTAGAGGATCCCATGGTGGAGGTAAATGGGGATCACCAAGATCATCATCCTCATCATCCTGAAACAAAACTGGAAGAGATGAGGGAGTAGTGGTAAGTGAAGTAGAATCTGGAAGTAGGGTATCTACTATAGGAAGGCGCTCATCAAACTGGACATCTCATCGAAATAGGAACTCTCTAGAATCAGGGTCAAAAAACCTGTATGCCTTAACATCCTCGCAGTAGCCAATAAAAATGAGGTGTCAGCTCTTCTACTCTATCGTTATCCTCTAAACATCGGGCATAAATGCCCATGCTTCACTACCAAAAACTTGGAATGAAGATACATCAGGCTTGACATGAGACCAAGCCTCCTCAGGAGTCATATGTCAAACTGCCTTGTGAGGTATCTGATTCTGAATATAGTTGGCACAATTGACTACCTCTGCCCAAAAGGATGAATCCATGGACTTGGAATGTATCATACAATTAGCCATCTCTTGAAGTGTTATGTTCTTTCTCTCTTCCACACCATTCTGTTGAGGGGTGTAGGGCACTAAAAATTGATGTTGAAGACCATGTTCAGAGAAAAAATCCCTGAAATCTTGGTTCACATACTCCCCCCATTATCTGTGTGTATCCGGTGAATAGAAATTCCAGATTGCTTCTCCATAAATGTCTTAAAGACTCAAAATGAATCAAAGACATTAGACTTTTACTTCAAAAAGTACACCCATGTGCGCCTAGAGAAGTCATCAATGAAAGTAAGCACATATCTAGCACCAAAAAAAGGAGTGGGAAATGACATGAGGTCACTATGAATCAAATCCAATGGTGCCAAAGCATGAGGTGAGGAAAAGGATCCCTATGTTGTTTGCCAAGAACACAACCTTGACAAACCCCATTGGTGCAAGTAATCTATGGAAGCCCAAGAACAAGTTCCTATGTGCTCATCTACTGAAGATATCTGTAATTCACATGGCCCAAACACTCATGCCAAAGTTTGCTCACTAAATCTGCATGTGCTATAAGACAGGAACTTGTGCCAGCAGAAGACTCAAATCCATCAAATATGTATAGGCGGGATGTAGTGTCAACACTCCCAGTAGCCACAATCATATCAGAATCATGTAAGTCCTAAATAACTACATCATTTGGTGAGAACTCAACTGTCTTACCAGAGCCAGAGTGGCAAATCTGATAGATAGACAATAGGTTTGTCAAAATTTTAGGGACAAAAAGAACATCCTAAAGAGAACCCCCAGCTAATGCAACAAAACTAGAACCCAAAATAGAAAGATGAGATGAGTTCCCAATAGAAATCTATGAAGTAGCACAAGGAGCAAGTGAGGTGACCAACTGCTGAGTTTGAGTCATGTGGTGAGAGGCACCAGAATCAAGAATCTAGGTAGGCCTAGAATTCGTATCTCGTGCACTAAAAGCATGACCTTTCCTTGTAGGGGAGAATGTGGAGTGAGGAGCTGAAATGTGATGCTCCTGCATGGCTTCCTCTAAAGCCTCCAAACATTTCCAGCACCTAGAAATAGGATGTCCATCCTTTCCACAAAAACTACAGGTCTCAACTAATTTCTTCTTAGTCTTGGAAGTAGACTCAGTAGACTTTGAAGAAGATTTACCCTTAGAAGGGTTAGCTGGAGGTTTTGAATCATTTTTCTATGTAGGTTTGGAGGAATACTCATTGCCTACTAAATATTTCTTTAGTTTGGATTTCTATTTTGGTTTCCCCTGTGAAGACTGAGCAACCAATGCTTGGCTAGAAGATCCAGAAGCATCCATCTATTGGATCTTTGCATGTTCCCATGTCAATCGATCACAGAATGTCTCAAAGGAAGGCATGGTGTGTCTAGTACCCAAAGTATCCATGGTGGAGTAGAAAGTAGAAGAAAAGATCTAATACTATCCTCTCAACTTTGAGAGTATCAAGAAGATACACTCATCATCTGTCTTGTTTCTCCCACATCCCTGCAAAACTGAGCGCAGAGATTTGAACTTCATCAAGAAATCCTCCATAGTGGAAAAGCTGGTAGAAGTCAAAGTGGTTAGCTCTGCATCAAGTTGTAGTGCCTGGAACTCATTCACTGTGCCAAACAAATCTGAAAACTTGCCCCAAATGGCCCTAGGAGTTGTCAAACCATCCAAGTGAAAAAGGAGACTGTTGGAGATGTTCAGTGCAATCAAGCCCATGACTTCATCTATTTTATTTCTGTGCTAAAGAACCTCAAAAGAATGCTGCAGGACAGGTTGGTTTTCATCTAGACATGACCATAAGCCACGTGACATGAGTAGTCGGGTCATGTGTACTTTCTAGGTGTGGTAATTATGCGGTGTCAGCCGGGCCATAGAGGGGTCCGACATTGAGAGAAGAAGAAGACAAAAGTAGAAGGGTCATTTTTAAATGTAAATTATAGAAGGCAAAATCACCCCCCCCCACAATGTATGATTCTATCCCCCATATAGAAAAGAATCAATTACTGAAAGCACAAAAAATGAGAAGAAAACCTAAACACTAGATGCAGAGATGGAGGAAATAGAAGCCTCTACTTCAATGCTAAAAAAGAGATCTCAAATGGCCGAATTAGAGAACAAGACTAGTATCATCACGTCCAACTCAGAAACACCTTTTTGGTGATATTTCATTTTTTAAAAATAGACACCGTATGCTCAAGTTACGGCCGAAAAACCAACTGCGCCTCCGAAAAGAGCTCACTGGAAAAAACCAGTCATGGGAAAAAAGTTGACGTTCAAATGACTGTCACTGTCCATCGGAAAAAATTTGGCGCCCGTCACCTGTGGCTGGAAAAATTTTCCTGGCCCAAAAAAAATGGAAAAACCGCTGGAAAAGTTTTAAAAATGTTGGAAATTTTTTTTCTAGTTGGTGACATCACCACCGTACTGCACAGGCACCGGTGGGCGGTAGGTGGCAGGCTGTCAGTAGAAGTTTTTTAATTTTTTTTTCTTGAAGTTTGTGTCATACGGCCTAGGAGACAAAAAAAAAATTTCAAAGGTCACTGTGACAAAAAACAGTGACCTTTATATGTATTTTGACTCTCCTGAGCCTTCTGAGCGTAATGGTGGAGTCTATTTTGGGTCAAAGTACTCTAAAAACTAGTGCCTTCTTCAAAATGATGAAAAAACCTTAGATAAGCTGTGGCTTTCATCTTCGAATCATGGATTCAAAAAACCTTCAAACCAGGCAGTGACAAGGTGGCTCTGATACTATGTAGAAGTTGAGAAATCCAACTTCACAGTTTTCCAAGAACACCTGCATGCAAATAACCTGATGCTGAATGGAAACCATAGAGACAAACACAGCCTTAGAAAATCTCAGCGGAGTGAGAACAAAATGTATTTCCAAAGTAATAAAACAATAATTACAAAAGTTCAACATTAAAGGTGAATGAAACCCTAAAAAGGGAAAAGCTAGGTTGCGCAATATAATTAATATGAAATATTAATTATATGCACCTAAGAGATAGCTTAAGTGAAAAAAGAGTACATAGACAACTTAATAATTAAATCAACATGATCTATTCAATAAGAAAAGATAAATAGATACTCTAACAATTATCAACAAATGGTTGACCGATTCGGCGATCTAGAACCTCAGAATGGCTTGTTATGACATTACAGCTCATTATCAATCAACGGTTGACCGATTCGGTGATCTAGAACCTCAGAACAGATTGTTATGAGATTACAACTCATTATCAGCAAATGGTTGACCGATTTGGTGATCTAGAACCTTAGAATGACTTGTTATGAGATTGTAGCTCATTATCAGCGAATGGTTGATCGATTCGGTGATCTAGAATCTCAGAATGACTTGTTATGAGATTACATGTCATTATTAGTGAACAGTTGACCGATTTGGCAATCTAGAACCTCAGAATAGCTTATTATGAGATTACAGCTCATTATCAACAAATGATTGACCGATTTGGTGATCTAGAACCTCAAAATGACTTGTTATGAGATTGTAGCTCATTATCAGTAAACGGTTGACCGATTCCATGATCTAGAATCTCAGAATGGCTTGTTATGAGATTGTAGCTCATTATCAGTGAATGGTTGACTAATTCGGTGATCTAGAACCTCAGAATAGCTTGTTATGAGATTACAACTCATTATCAGCAAATGGTTGACTGATTCGGCGATCTAGAACCTTAGAACAACTTGTTATGAGATTATAGCTCATTAGCAGTGAATGGTTGACCGATTCAGCGATCTAGAACCTCAGAATGGCTTGTTATGAGATTACAGCTCATTATCAGCAAATGATTGACTGATTTCATGATGTAAAACCTTAGAATGGCTTGTTATCAGATTACAGCTCATTATCAGTGAATAGTTGACCGATTTGGCGATTTAGAACCTCAGAACGGCTTGTTATGAGATTACAGCTCATTATCTGCAAACGGTTGACTGATTTGGCGATCTAGAACCTCAAAACGACTTGTTATGAGATTGTAGCTCATTATCAACAAATAATTGACTGATTTGGTTATCTAGAATCTTAGAATGACTTGTTATGAGATTACAGTTCATTATCAGCCAATGGTTGACTGATTCAGTGATCTAGAACCTCAGAATGGCTTGTTATGAGATTACAGCTCATTATCAGCAAATGGTTGACCAATTTGGTGATCTAGAACCTTAGAACACCTTGTTATGAGATTGTAGCTCATTATTAGTGAATGGTTGACTGATTCGGCGATCTAGAATCTTAGAACAGCTTGTTATGAGATTGTAGCTCATTATCAATGAACGGTTGACTGATTCGGCGATCTAGAACCTCAAAACGGATTGTTATGAGATTATAGCTCATTATCAGCAAACAGTTGACCGATTTGGTGATGTAGAACCTCTGAATAGCTTGTTATGAGATTGTAGCTCATTATTAGTGAATGGTTGACCGATTTGGTGATCTAGAACCTCAGAATGGCTTGTTATGAGATTACAGCTCATTATCAGTAAATAGTTGACCGATTCAACGATCTAGAACCTCAGAATGACTTGTTATGAGATTACAGCTTATTATCAGTGAATGGTTGACTGACTCAATTATCTAGAAGCTCAGAATTACTTTTTATGAGCTTACTGCTCATTATCAACAAATGGTTGACCGATTCAACGATCTAGAACCTCATAATGACCTGTTATGAGTATGTAGCTCATTATCAATGAATGGTTGACCGATTCGGCGATCTAGAATCTTAGAATGACTTGTTATGAGATTACAGCTCATTATTAGTGAATGGTTGACCAATTTGGTGATCTAAAACCTCAGAATAGCTTGTTATGAGATTACAGCTCATTATCAGCAAACGGTTGACCGATTCAGTGATCTAGAACCTTAGAATGAATTGTTATGAGATTGTAGCTCATTATCAATAAACAGTTGACTGATTCAGAGATTTAAAATGTCAGAATGACTTGTTATGATATTGTAGCTCATTATCAGCGAACAGTTGACTGATTTGGTGATCTAGAACCTCAGAATGGCTTGTTATGATATTACAGCTCATTATTAGCAAATGGTTGATCGATTCGGCGATCTAGAACCTCAGAATGACTTGTTATGAGATTGTAGCTCATTATCAGCGAACGGTTGACAAGTTCGGCGATCTAGAACCTCAGAATGACTTGTTATGAGATTATAGCTCATTATCAGCAAATGATTGACTGATTCGGGGATCTAGAACCTCAGAATGGCTTGCTATGAGATTACAACTCATTATCAGTGAATGGTTGACCAATTCAGTGATCTAGAACCTTATAATGGCTTGTTATAAGATTACAACTCATTATCAGCAAATAGTTGACCGATTCAGTGATTTAGAACCTTAGAATGACTTGTTATGATATTGTAGATCATTATCAGCGAATGGTTGACCGATTTAGTGATCTAAAATCTCAGAATGACTTGTTATAAGATTATAGCTCATTATCAGTGAACGGTCGATCGATTCAATGATCTAGAACCTCATAATGGCTTGTTATAAGATTACAGCTCATTATCAACAAATGGTAGACCGATTCGGCAATCTAGAAGCTCAAAATGACTTGTTATGAGATTGTAGCTCATTATCAGCAAACGGTTGACCGATTTAGCGATCTAGAATCTAGAATGGCTTGTTAGGAGATTGTAGCTCATTATCAGTGAACGGTTAACTGATTCGGTGATCTAGAACCTTAGAATGGCTTGTTATGAGATTACAGATTATTATCAACAAATGGTTGACCTATTCAGTGATCTAGAACCTCAGAACAGCTTGTTATGAGATTGTAGCTCATTATCAGTGAACGGTTGACTGATTCAGTGATCTAGAACCTTAGAATAGCTTTTTTATGAGATTACAACTCATTATCAGTAAATGGTTAACCAATTCAGTGATCTAGAACCTTAGAATAGCTTGTTATGAGATTACAGCTCATTATCAGTGAATGGTTGACCGATTCAGTGATCTAGAACCTCAGAACGACTTGTTATGAGATTATAGCTCATTATCAGCAAATGGTTGACTGATTTGGCAATCTAAAACCTCAAAATAGCTTGTTATGAGATTGTAGCTTATTATCAGTGAATAGTTGACCAATTTGACAATCTAGAACCTTAAACAGCTTGTTATGAGATTATAACTCATTATCAACAAACGCTTGACCGATTCGATGATCTAGAACCCCATAATGGCTTATTATGAGATTAAAACTTATTATCAGTGAACGGTTGACTGCTTCAGTGATCTAGAATCTGAAAATGGCTTGTTATCATATTACAACTTGTTATCAGCAAATGGTTGACCGATTTGGCAATCTAGAACCTCAGAATGACTTGGTATGAGATTGTAGCTTATTATCAGCAAACGATTAATCGATTCAGTGATCTAGAATATGAGAATGAATTGTTCTGAGATTATAGCTCATTATTAGCGAATGATTGACTGATTTGGTGATCTAGAACCTTAGAATAGCTTGTTATGAAATTATAGCTCATTATCAATAAATTATTGATCGATTTGGTGATCTAGAATCTTAGAATAGTTTGTTATAAGATTGTAGCTAATTATCAGTGAATGGTTGACTGATTCAGCGATCTAGAAGCTCAGAATGGCTTATTATGAGATTACAGCTCATTATCAGCAAACAGTAGACCGATTCGGTGATCTAGAACCTTAGAATAACTTGTTATGAGATTGTAGCTCATTATCAGCAAATGGTTGACTGATTCGGTAATCTAGAACCTCAGAATGGCTTGTTATGAGATTATAGCTCATTATCAGCAAACAATTAACTGATTTGATAATCTGGAACCTCAAAATGGCTTGTTATGAGATTGTAGCTCATTATCAGCAAACGGTTGACCGATTCGGTGATCTAGAACCTCAGAACGGCTTGTTATGAGATTATAACTCATTATCAACAAATGGTTGACTGATTCAGTGATCTAGAACTCAGAATGGCTTTTTATGAGATTACAGCTCATTATCAGTGAATAGTTGACCACTTCGGTGATCTAGAACTTCAAAATGGCTTATTATCAAATTACAGCTCATTATCAACAAACGGTTGACCAATTCAGTGATCTAGAACCTCAGAATGACTTGGTATGAGATTGTAGCTCATTATCAACAAACGGTTGACCGATTCAGCGATCTAGAATCTTAGAATGACTTGTTATGAGATTAAAGCTCATTATCAGTGAATGATTGACTGATTCGGTGATCTAGAACCTGAGAATGGCTTGTTATGAGATTATAGCTCATGATCAACAAATAATTGACCGATATGGTGATCTAGAACCTCAAAATGACTTGTTATGAGATTGTAGCTCATTATCAGTGAACGATTGACCGATTCGGTGATCTAAAATCTTAGAATGGTTTGTTATGAGATTGTAGCTCATTATGAGTGAATAGTTGACCGATTCGGCGATCTAGAAGCTCAGAATGACTTGTTATGAGATTAAAACTCATTATCAGCAAATGGTAGACCTATTCGGCGATCTAGAACCTTAAAATAACTTGTTATGAGATTGTAGCTCATTATCAGCAAATAATTGATCGATTCGGTGATATGGAACTTTAGAATAGCTTGTTATGAGATTACAGCTCATTATCAGCAAATGATTGACCAATTCAGTGATCTAGAACCACAGAACAGCTTGTTATGAGATTACAGCTCATTATCAGTGAACGGTTTACCGATTCGGTGATCTAGATCCTCATAACGTATTATTATGAGATTATAGCTCGTTATTAGCAAATAGTTGACCAATTTGGTGATCTAGAACCTCATAATGACTTGTTATGAGATTGTAGCTCATTATCAGTGAACGGTTGACCAATTCAGAGATCTAGAATCTCAAAATGACTAGGTATGATATTGTAGCTCATTATCAGTGAATAGTCTAATTTTACTATCTACAATATCAGAATGACTTGTTATGAGATTACAGCTCATTATTAGAAAATGGTTGATCGATTCGGTGATCTAGAACTTCAGAATGACTTGTTATGAGATTATAGCTCATTATCAGCAAACGGTTGACTGATTCAGTGATCTAGAACCTCAAAATAGCTTGTTATGAAATTGTAGCTTGTTATCAGTGAATGGTTAACCAATTCAGTGATCTAGAAGCTTATAACAACTTGTTATGAGATTGTAGCTTATTATCAGCAAATAGTTGACTGATTCGATGATCTACAATCTCAGAATAGCTTGTTATGAGATTGTAGCTCATTATCAGTGAACAGTTGATGAATTCAGTGATCTATAACCTCAGAATGGCTTGTTATGAGATTATAGCTCATTATCAGCAAACGGTTATCGATTTGGTGATCAAGAACCTCAGAACGGCTTGTTATGAGATTACAGGTCATTATCAGTGAATAGTTTACCGATTCAGCGATCTAGATCCCCAAAATGGCTTGTTGTGAGATTACAGCTCATTATCAACAAACGGTTGACCGATTTGGCAATCTAAAAATTAGAATGACTTGGTATGAGATTGTAGCTCATTATCAGTGAATGATTGACCGATTCAGAAATCTAAAATCTGAGAATAACTTGTTATGAGATTATAGCTCATTATCAGTGAACGGTTGACCGATTTGACAATCTAAACCCTCAGAATGACTTGTTATGAGATTATAGTTCATTATCAACAAATGGTTGACTGATTCAGTGATCTAGAACCTTAGAATAACTTGCTATGAGATTGTAGCTCATTATCAGTGAACGGTTGACCGATTTGGTCATCTAGAATCTTAGAATGGCTTCTTATGAGATTATAGCTCATTATCAACAAACGGTTGACCGATTCAGCTATCTAGAACCTCAAAATGACTTGTTATGAGATTACAGCTCATTATCAGCAAATGGTTGACTGATTTAGCATTCTAGAACCTCAGAATGGCTTGTTATGACATTGTAGCTCATTATCAGTGAACAGTTGACCTATTTGGTGATCTAAAACCTTAGAATGGCTTGTTATGAGATTACAGCTCATTATCAGCAAACGGTTGACCGATTCAGCGATCTAGAACCTCAGAATGACTTGGTATGAGATTGTAGGTCATTATTAGCGAAGAATTGACCAATTTGATGATCTAGAATCTTAGAATGACTTGTTATGAGATTACAGCTCATTATCAGCAAACGGTTGACCGATTCGGCGATCTAGAACCTCAGAATGACTTGTTATGAGATTGTATCTCATTATCAGTGAACGGTAGACCGATTTAGTGATATAGATTCTTAGAATGGCTTGTTATGAGACTGTAACTAATTATCAACAAAGGGTTGACCAATTCGGCGATCTAGAACCTCAGAATAGCTTGTTATGAGATTATAGCTCATTATCAGCAAAGGGTTGACCGATTTGACAATCTAGAACCTCAGAATGGATTATTATGAGATTACAGCTTATTATGAGCAAACGGTTGACCGATTTGGCGATCTAGAACCTCAGAATAGCTTGTTATGAGATTATAGCTCATTATCAGTGAATAGTTGACCAATTCAGCAATCTAGAATCTTAGAATGACTTATTATGAGATTACAGCTCATTATTAGCAAATGGTTGACCGATTCAGCAATCTAGAACCTCAGAATGACTTGGTATGAGATTGTAGCTCATTATCAGCAAACGGTTGACTGATTCGGCAATCTAGAATCTCAAAATGGTTTGTTATGAGATTACAGCTCATTATCAGTGAACGGTTGACTGATTCGGTGATATAGAACCTCAAAATGGCTTGTTATGAGATTATACCTCATTATCAGCAAATACTTGACTGATTCAGTGATCTAGAACCTCAAAACAACTTGTTATAAGATTGTAGCTCATTATCAGTGAACGGTTGATTGATTCGATGATCTAAAACCTTAGAACTACTTATTATTAGATTGTAGCTCATTATCAGTGAATAGTTGACCGATTCGGTGATCTAGAACTTTAGAATAGCTTGTTATGAGATTCTAGTTCATTATCAGCAAATGGTTGACCAATTTGGTGATCTAGAACCTTAGAATGGCTTGTTATGAGATTGTAGCTCATTGTCAGTGAATGATTGACCGATTCGGTGATCTAAAACCTTAGAATGAATTATTATGAGATTATAGCTCATTATCAGCAAATGGTTGACCGATTTGGTGATCTAGAAACTCAAAATGGCTTGTTATGAGATTACAACTCATTATCAGCGAACGGTTCACTAATTCAACAATCTAGAACCTCAGAATGGCTTGTTATGAGATTACACCTCATTAGCAGCAAATGGTTGACCGATTCAGCAATCTAGAACCTCAGAATGACTTGTTATGAGATTATAGCTCATTATTAGTGAACAGGTGACCGATTCGGTGATCTAGAATCTAAGAATGACTTGTTATGAGATTACAACTCATTATCAGTGAACGGTTGACTGATTCAGTGATCTAGAACCTGAGAATGACTTGTTATGAGATTACAGCTCATTAACAGCAAACAGTTCACCGATTCAGCAATCTAGAACCTCAAAATGACATGTTATGAGATTGTAGCTCATTATCAGTGAACGGTTGACCAATTCGGCGATCTAGAATCCCAGAATGGCTTGTTATGAGATTGTAGCTCATTATCAGTGAATGGTTTACCGATTCAGTGATTTAAAACCTCAGAATGGCTTGTTATGAGATTACAACTCATTATCATTAAATAGTTGACCAATTTGGCAATCTAGAACCTCAGAATGGCTTGTTATGAGATTGTAGCTCATTTTCAGTGAATGGTTGACCAATTTGGTGATCTAGAACCTCAGAATGGCTTGTTATCACATTACAGCTCATTATCAGCAAATGGTTGACCGATTCAGCAATCTAGAAGCTCAGAACACCTTGTTATGAGATTACAACTCATTATCAGTGAATGGTTGACTGATTAAGGAATCTAGAGCTTCAGAATGGCTTGTTATGAGATTATAGCTCATTATCAACAAATGGTTGACTGATTCGGTGATCTAGAACCTCATAAGAACATGTTATGAGATTGTAGCTCATTATCAGCAAAGGGTTGACCGATTTGGCAATCTAGAATCTCAGAATGGCTTGTTATGAGATTATAGCTCATTATCAGTGACTGCTTGACCGATTTGGCGATCTAGAATGTTAGAACAGCTTGTTATGAGATTACAACTCATTATCAGCAAACGGTTGACCGATTCGTCGATCTAGAACCTCAGAATGACTTGTTATTAGATTGTAGCTCATTATCAGTGAATAGTTTCTTGATTTAGTGATTTAGAACCTCATAATAGCTTGTTATGAGATTACAGCTTATTATTAGCAAACGGTTGACCGATTCGGTGATCTAGAACATCAGAATAGCTTGTTATGATATTACCGCTCATTATCAATGAATGATTGACTGAGTCATCAATCTAGAACCTCATAATGGCTTGTTATGAGATTACAACTCAATATGAGCAAACAATTGATCAATTCGGTGATTTAGAACCTCAGAATAACTTGTTATGAGATTATAGCTCATTATTAGCGAACGGTTGATTGATTCAGCAATCTAGAATCTCAGAATGACTTGTTATGAGAATACAGCTTATTTTCAAGGAACAGTTGACTGATTCGGCGATCTAGAACCTTAGAATGGATTTTTATGAGATTACAACTCATTATCTGCAAATGTTTGACTGATTCAGTGATCTAGAACCTCAAAATGACTTGATATGAGATTATAGCTCATTATCAATGAATGGTTGACCGAGTCGACAATCTAGAATCTCAAAACAACTTGTTATGAGATTTTAGCTCATTATCAGCAAATGATTGACCGATTCAGCAATTTAAAACCTTGAATTGGCTTGTTATGAGATTAAAGCTCATTATCAGCAAATGGTTGACCGATTCGGTGATCTAGAACCTCAGAATGGCTTGTTATGAGATTGTAGCTCATTATCAGCGAATAGTTGACCAATTCGGTGATCTACAACCTTAGAATGCCTTTTTATGAGATTGTAGCTTATTATCAGTGAACGGTTGACCAATTCAGTGATCTAGAATCTCAAAATGCCTTGTTATGAGATTGTAGCTCATTATCAACGAACGGTTGATCGATTCAGCGATCTAGAACCTCAAAATAGCCTGTTATGAGATTACAACTCATTATTAGCAAATAGTTGACAGATTCAGCGATCTCGAACCTCAGAATGGCTTCTTGTTATGAGATTATAGCTCATTATCAGTGAATGGTTGACCGATTTGGCAATGTAGAACCTTAGAATAGTTTATTATGAGATTACAACTCATTATCAGTAAATGGTTGATTGATTCAGTAATCTAGAACCTCAGAATTGCTTTTTATGAGATTACAACTCATTATAAATGAATGCTTGACTTATTTGGTGATCTAGAACCTCAAAACGGCTTGTTATGAGATTACAGCTCATTATCAGCAAATGATTGACCGATTCGCTGATCTAGAACCTCAGAATGACTTGTTATGAGATTGTAGCTCATTATCAGTGAACAGTTGACCAATTCAGTGATCTAGAAACTCAGAATGACTTGTTATGAGATTACAGCTCATTATCAGCGAACGGTTGAACGATTCAGTGATATAGAACCTCAAAATGGCTTGTTATGAGATTACAGCTCATTATTAGCAAACGATTGACCAATTCAGTGATCTAGAATCTTAGAATGACATGTTATGAGATTGTAGCTCATGATCAGTGAATGATTGACTGATTCGGTGATCTAGAATATCAGAATGACTTGTTATGATATTGTAGCTCATTATCAGTGAACGGTTGACCGATTCAGTGATCTAGAACCTTAGAACAACTTGTTATGAGATTACAGCTCATTATTAGCAAATGGTTGACTGATTTAGCGATCTAGAACCTCAGAACGGCTTGTTATGAGATTATAGCTTATTATCAGCCATTGGTTAACTAATTCAGTTATCTAGAACCTCAGAATGACTTATTATGAGATTGTAGCTCATTATCATCGAATGGTTGACTGATTTGGAAATCTAGAACCTCAGAATAGCTTATTATGAGATTACAGCTCATTATCAGCAAATGATTAACCGACTCGATGATCAAGAATCTCAGAATGACTTATTATAAGATTACAGCTCATTATCAGCAAACGGTTGAATGATTTAGTGATCTAGAATCTTAGAATGGCTTATTATGAGATTATAGCTCATTATCAGCAAACTGTTGACTGATTTAGTGATCTAAAACCTCAGAATGACATGTTATGAGATTGTAGCTCATTATCAGCAAACGGTTGACTGATTTGATGATTTAGAATCTTAGAATGACTTATTATGAGATTGAAGCTCATTATCAATGAACAGTTGATCGATTTAGTGATCTAGAACCTTAGAATGGCTTGTTATGAGATTAAAACTCATTTTTAGTGAATGGTTGACCGATTCAGTGATCTAGAACCTCATAATGGCTTGTTATGATATTACAGCTCATTATCAGCAAATGGTTGACCGATTTAGTGACCTAGAACCTTAGAATGACTTGTTATGAGATTGTAGCTCATTATCAACAAACAGTTGACCGATTCGGTGATATAGAATCTCAGAATGACTTGTTATGAGATTATAGCTCATTATCAGCAAATGGTTAACCAATTCAGTGATCTGAAACCTTAGAATGCCTTATTATGAAATTATAGCTCATTATCAGCAAACGGTTGACAGATTTGGTGATCTAGAACCTCAGAATGACTTGTTATGAGATTGTAGTTCATTATCAGTAAATGGTTGACCGATTCGGCAATCTAGAACCTTAGAATGGCTTGTTATGAGATTACAGCTCATTATCAGCAAATGCTTGACTGATTTGGCGATATAGAACCTCAGAATAGATTGTTATGAGATTACAGCTCATTATTAGAAAACAGTTGAATGATTCGATGATCTAGAACCTTAGAATGACTTATTATGAGATTGTAGCTCATTATCAGCAAATGGTTGACCGATTCGGTGATCTAGAATCTCAGAATGACTTATTATGAGACTACAACTCATTATCAGTGAAAGGTTGACCGATTCGGTGATCTAGATCCTCAAAATGACTTGTTATGAGATTACAACTCATTATCAACAAACACTTGACCGATTCAGCAATCTAGAACCTCAGAATGACTTGATATGAGATTATAGCTCATTATCAGCAAACGGTTGATCAAGTAGGTGATCTAGAATCTTAGAATGACTTGTTATGAGATTTGTAGCTCATTATCAGTGAACCATTGACTGATTTAGTGATCTACAACCTCAAAACAATTTGTTATGAGATTACAGCTCATTATCAGTGAACGGTTGACTGATTTGATGATGTACAACCTTAGAATGACTTGTTATGAGATTGTAGCTTATTATCAGCAAATGGTTTACCGATTTGGTGATCTAGAATCTTAGAATGACTTCTTATGAGATTAAAGCTCATTATCAGCGAATGGTTGACCGATTCAGCAATCAAGAACTTTAGAATGGCTTGTTATGAGTTTACAGTTCATTATCAGCAAACGGTTGATTGATTCAGCAATCTAGAACCTCAGAATGACTTGTTATGAGATTGTAGCTCATTATCAGTAAATGGTTGACTGATTCAATGATCTAGAATCTCAGAATGACTTATTATGAGATTGTAGCTCATTATCGGTGAACGGTTGACCAATTCAGCGATCTAGAACCTCAGAATGGCTTGTTATGAGATTACAGCTCATTATCAGCAAATGGTTGACTGATTTGGTGATCTAGAACCTTAGAATGGCTTGTTATGAGATTACAGCTCATTATCAGTGAACGGTTGAACGATTCAGTGATCTAGAACCTCAGAATAGCTTGTTATGAGATTATAGCTCATTATCAGCAAACGGTTGACCAATTCAATGATCTAGAACCTCAGAATGACTTGTTATGAGATTGTAGCTCATTATTGTTAGAAATAAGGTGTCTCAACCTTGGATAATTCCTATTCTTATTATTTGTTTTGTAAAATATATTTCTTGCAAATAATGTAATTAAGTGCGAGTGTACATGTCTAGTTGGCATGTTGATGTGTCACTCCACTTGATGTGTCGGCATCTTGAATTGTGTGTAAGGAGATCATGGCTGAAATGGTTATGAAAGATTCCTACGACACGTAAGACCTATTTTTAGGAGATTTCAATGATAGTGAAGACATGCAATAACATGTGGCAAGTGATAAAGTTGAGTACTGTACACTCTTCTAATGACTTGTTATGAGATTGTAGCTCATTATCAGTGAATAGTTGACCGATTCAGCAATCTAGAATCTCAAAATGACTTGTTATGAGATTATAGCTCATTATCAGCGAACGGTTGACTGATTCGGTGTTCTAGAACCTCAGAACGGCTTGTTATAAGATAACAGCTTATTATCAGCAAATGGTTGACCAATTCAGTGAAATAGAAGCTCAGAATGATTTGTTATGAGATTGTAGCTCATTATTAGCGAACGGTTGACCGATTCGGTGATCTAAAATCTCAAAATGGCTTGTTATGAGATTGTAGCTCATTATCAATGAAGGGTTGACCGATTCGGCAATCTAGAACCTCACGACGGCTTGCTATGAGATTATAGCTCATTATCAATAAACAATTGATCAATTCAGTGATCTACAACCTCAGAATGGCTTGTTATGAGATTGTAGCTCATTATCAGTGAACAATTGACCGATTCGGTGATCTAGAACCTTAAAATGACTTTTTATGAGATTACAGCTCATTATCAGCAAACGGTTGACCCATTCGGCGATCTAGAACCTCAAAATGGCTTGTTATGAGATGAAAACTCATTATCAGTGAACGGTTGACTGATTTGGCAATCTAGAATCTCAGAATGACAGGTTATGAGATTATAGCTCATTATCAGCAAACGGTTGACTGATTCGGTGATCTAGAACCTTAGAATGACTTGTTATGAGATTATAGCTCATTATCAGTGAATGGTTGACCTATTCGGTGATCTAGAATCTCAGAATGGCTTGTTATGAGATTGTAGCTCATTATCAACAAACAGTTCTTTGATTGAGTGATCTAGAACCTCAGAATGGGTTGTTATGAGATAACAGCTCATTATCAGCAAACGATTGACTGATTCAGTGAACTAGAACTTTAGAACAGCTTGTCATGAAATTGTAACTCATTATCAGTGAATGGTTGACCGATTCGATGATCTAGAACCTTAGAATGACTTATTATGAGATTACAGCTCATTATCAACAAACAGTTGACCGATTTAGCAATCTAGAACATTAAAATGGCTTGTTATGAGATTACAGCTCATTATCAGCAAACAACTGACTGATTCGGTGATCTAGAACCTTAGAATGGCTTGTTATGAGATTACAACTCATTATCTGCAAATGGTTGACCGATTCGGTGATCTAGAACCTCATAATGATTGGTTATGAGGTTGTAGCTCATTATCAGCGAACGGTTGACCGATTAGGCAATCTATAATCTTAGAATGACTTGTTATGAGATTACAGCTCATTATCAGTGAAGAGTTGATCGATTCGGTGATCTAGAACCTCAGAATGGTTTATTATGAGATTACAGCTCATTATCAGCAAATGATTGACCGATTCGGCGATCTAGAACCTCAAAATGACTTGTTATGAGATTGTAGCTCATTATCAATGAACGGTTGACCGATTTGGTGATCTAGAATCTTAGAATGACTTGTTATGAGATTGTAGGTTATTATTAGCAAATAGTTGACCAATTCAGTGATCTAGAAAGTCAGAATGACTTGTTATGAGATTATAGCTCATTATCAGCAAACGGTTGACCGATTTAGCGATCTAGAACCACATAATGGCTTGTTATGAGATTGTAACTCATTATCAGTGAACGGTTGATTGATTCGGTGATCTAGAACTTGAAAATAGCTTATTATGAGATTACAGCTCATTATCAACAAATAATTGACCCATTCGGTGATCTAGAACCTTAGAATGGTTTGTTATGAGATTACAACTTATTATCATCAAACGGTTGACCAATTCAGCAATCTAGAACCTTAGAATGGCTTGTTATGAGATTAAAGCTCATTATCAGCAAACGGTTGACCGATTTTGTGATCTAGAATCTCAGAATGACTTGTTATGAGATTGTAGCTCATTATCAGTGAACGATTAACTGATTCGGCGATCTAGAATCTCAGAATGACTTGTTATGAGATTGTAGCTTATTATCAGCAAATGGTTGATAGATTTGGTGATCTAGAACCTCAGAATGATTTGTTATGAGATTGTAGCTCATTATCAATGAACAGTTGATCGATTCAGTGATCTAGAATCTTAGAATGACTTGTTATGAGATTACAGCTCATTATCCTGAATAGTTGACCGATTCAATAATCTAGAACCTCAGAATAGCTTGTTATGAGATTACAACTCATTATTAGCAAAGGGTTGACTGATTCAGCAATCTAGAATCTCACAATAACTTGTTATGAGATTGTAGCTCATTATCAATGAATGGTTAACTGATTCGGCAATCTAGAATCTTAGAATGACTTGTTATGAGATTACAGCTCATTATCAGTGAATGATTGATTGATTTGGTGATCTAGAACCTTAGAATGACTTATTATGAGATTATAGCTCATTATTAGCAAATGGTTAACCGATTTGGCAATCTAGAACCTCAAAATGACTTGTTATGAGATTGTAGCTCATTATCATCGAACGGTTGACCGATTTAGTAATCTAGAATCTCAAAATGACTTGTTATGAGATTATAGCTCATTATCTGTGAATGGTTGACTGATTCGGTGAACTAGAACTTCAGAATGGCTTGTTATAAGATTACAGCTCATTATCAGCAAACAATTGACCGATTCAGTGATCTAGAACCTCAGAATGGCTTGTTGTAAGATTGTAGCTCATTATCAACAAATGGTTGACCGATAAAGTGATCTAGAACCTCAGAATAGCTTGTTATGAGATTATAGCTCATTATCAGCAAATGGTTGACTGATTCAGTGATCTAGAACCTCACAATGGCTTGTTATAAGATTAGAGCTCATTATCAGCAAACAGTTGACCGATTCGGTGATCTAAAACCTCAGAATGGCTTGTTATGAGATTACAACTCATTATCAGCAAATAGTTGACCAATTCACCGATCTAGAACCTCAAGATGACTTGTTATGAGATTTTAGCTCATTATCAGTGAATGGTTGACCGATTCAGCAATCTAGAATCTCAGAATAACCTTTTATGAGATTACAGCTCATTATTAGCGAATAGTTGACCAATTCGATGATCTAGAATCTAAGAATGGCTTCTTATGAGATTATAGCTCATTATGAGCAAACGATTGACCGATTCAGTGATCTAGAACCTTAAAATAACTTGTTATGAGATTACAGCTCATTATGAGCAAACGGTTGACCGATTCAGCAATCTAGAACCTCAAAATGACTTGTTATGAGATTCTAGCTCATTATTAGCAAATAATTAACCGATTCGGTGATCTAAAATCTTAGAAAGGCTTGTTATGAGATTGTAGCTCATTATCAGTGAATGGGCGACCAATTCGGTGATCTAGAACCTCAAAATAGCTTGTTATGAGATTACAGCTCATTATGAGGAAATGGTTGACCAATTCCGCGATCTAGAACCCTAGAATGGCTTGTTATGAGATTATAGCTCATTATCAGTGAATGGTTGACTGATTTGGTAAACTAGAACCTTAGAATGGCTTGTTATGAGATTACAGCCCATTATCAGCAAATGGTTGACTAATTCAGTGATCTAGAACCTTAGAATGGCTTGTTATGATATTACAACTCATTATCAGCAAACGGTTGACCGATTTGATGATCTAGAACCTCAAAATGGCTTGTTATGAGATTACAGCTCATTATCAGCAAACGGTTGACCGATTCGGTGATCTAGAACCTCAGAATGGCTTGTTATGAGATTATAGCTCATTATCAGCAAATGGTAGACCAATTTAGTGATTGAGAACCTCAGAATGACTTATTATGAGATTATAGCTCATTATCAGCGAACGGTTGACCGATTCGGTGGTCGAGAATCTCAGAATGACTTGTTATAAGAATATAGCTCATTATCAGTGAACGGTTGACTGATCTAGTGATCTAGAATATCAGATTGGCTTGTTATGAGATTATAGCTCATTATCAGTGAATAGTTGACTGATTCAGCCATCTAGAACCTCAGAAAGGCTTGTTATGAGATCACAGCTCATTATTAGCAAACAGTTGATTGATTCAGCGATCTAGAACCTCAAAATGGCTTTTTATGAGATTATAGCTTATTATCAGTGAATGATTGACCGATTCGGCGATTTAGAACCTCAGAATGACTTGTTATGAGATTATAACTCATTATCAACAAACGATTGACCGATTCAGTGATCTAGAGCCTCAGAATGGATTGTTATGAGATTGCATCTCATTACAATGAATGGTTGACTGATTCAGTGATCTAGAACCTTAGAATATCTTGTTGTGAGATTATAGCTTATTCTCAGTAAAAAGTTATCCAATTCAGCGATCTAGATTTTCAGAATAATTTGTTATGAGTTTTTACCTTATTATCAGCAAACGGTTGACCGATTCGGCGATCTAGAACCTCAGAATGACTTGTTATGAGATTACAACTTATTATTAGCAAATGGTTGACTAATTTGGTGATCTAGAACCTCAGAATGACTTGTTTTGAGATTGTAGCTCATTATCAGCAAATGGTTGATTAATTTGGCTATCTAGAACCTTAGAACATCTGGTTATGAGATTATAGCTCACTATCAGCAAATGGTTGAGCGATTTGGCTATCTAGAACCTCAAAATGGCTTGTTATGAGATTACCACTCATTATCAGCAAATGATTAACCGATTCAGTGATCTAGAACCTCAGAATGACTTGTTATGAGATAATAGCTCATTATCAGCAAATGGTTGACCGATGCAGCAATCTAGAACCTCAATATGATCTGTTATGAGATTGTAGCTTATTATCAGTGAACAGTTGACCGATTCAGTGATCTAGAATCTCAGAATGACTAGTTATGAGTTTACAGCTTATTATCAGTGAATGGTTGACCAATTCGGTGATCTAGAACCTCAGAATGGCTTGTTATGAGATTATAGATTATTATCAGCAAATGGTTGACCGATTTGGCAATCTAGAACCTTAGAATGACTTGTTATGAGATTGTAGCTCATTATCAGCGAACAGTTGACTAATTCGATGATCTAGAATTTTAGAATGGCTTGTTATGAGATTGTAGCTCATTATCAGCGAATGGTTGACTGATTCAGTGATCTAGAACCTTAGAATGGCTTGTTATGAGATTACTACTCATTATCAGAAAATGGTTGACCGATTCGGTGATCTAGAACCTCAAAATAGCTTGTTATGAGATTGTAGCTATTTATCAGCGAATGGTTGACCGATTTAGCAATCTAGAACCTCAGAATGGCTTGTTATGAGATTACAGCTCATTATCAATAAATGCTTAACTGATTCGGCGATCTAGAACCTCAGAATGGCTTGTTATGAGATTACAGCTCATTATCAATAAATAGTTGACCAATTTGGTGATCTAGAACCTTAGAATGGCTTGTTATGAGATTGTAGCTCATTATCAGCAAATGGTTGACCGATTCGGTGATCTAGAACCTCAGAATGACTTGTTATGAGATTGTAGCTCATTATCAGCTAATGGTTGACCGATTCGGTGATCTAGAATCTCATAATGACTTGTTATGATATTACAGCTCATTATCAGTGAACGGTTGACTGATTTGGCGATCTAGAACCTTAAAATAGCTTGTTATGAGATTACAGCTCATTATCAGCAAACGGTTGACCAATTCAGCGATCTAGAACCTCAGAACAACTTGTTATGAGATTACAGCTCATTACCAGTGAATGGTTGACCAATTCAGTGATTTAGAATCTCAGAATGGCTTGTTATGAGATTGTAGCTCATTATCAATGAATGGTTAACTGATTTAGTGATCTAGAACCTCAAAATAGCTTGTTATGAGATTGCAGCTCATTATCAAGAAATAGTTGACCGATTCAGCGATCTTGAACCTCAAAATGGCTTGTTATGAAATTATAGGTCATTATCAGTGAACAGTTGACCGATTCGGTGATCTAAAACCTTAGAATGGCTTATTATGAGATTATAGCTCATTATCGGCAAATGGTTGATTGATTCAGTGATCTAGAACCTCAGAATGGCTTGTTATGACATTACAACTCATTATCACTGAACGGTTGACTGATTTGGTGATCTAGAACCTCAGAATGGCTTGTTATGAGAGTACAGCTCATTATCAGCAAACGGTTAACCAATTCAGTGATCTAAAACCATAGAATGACTTGTTATGAGATTATAGCTCATTATTAGCGAATGGTTGACCGATTTGGTGATCTACAATCTCAGAATGGGTTGTTATGAGATTATAGCTCATTATCAGTAAACAGTTGACTGATTCAGTGATCTAGAACCTCAGAATGACTTGTTATGAGATTGCAACTCATTATCAGGAAATGGTTGACCGATTCAGCAATCTAGAAACTCATAATGGCTTGTTATGAGATTGTAACTCATTATCAGCAAATTGTTGACTGATTTGGCGATCTAGAACCTCAGAATGGCTTGTTATGAGATTACAGCTCATTATCAGCAAATGGTTGACTGATTCAGCGAGATAAAACCTCAGAATGGCTTGTTATGAGATTACAGCTCATTATCAGTGAATGGTTGACCGATTCAATGATCTAGAACCTCAGAATAGCTTGTTATGAGATTATAGGTCATTATCAACAAACAGTTGACCGATTTGATGATCTAGAACCTCATAATGATATGTTATGAGATTGTAGCTCATTATTAGTGAATGGTTGACTGATTCGGCAATCTAGAATCTTAGAATGACTTGTTATGAGATTATAGCTCATTATCATTGAATGATTGATTAATTTGGCAATTTAGAATCTCAGAATGGCTTGTTATGAGATTATAGCTCATTATCAGTGAACGTTTGACTGATTCGGTGATCTACAACCTCAGAATGGCTTGTTATGAGATTACAGCTCATTATTAGCAAATGGCTGACTGATTTGGTTATCTAGAGCCTTAGAATGGCTTGCTATGAGATTGTAGCTCATTATCAGTGAACAGTTGACTGATTCGGTGATCTTGAACCTCAGAATAGCTTGTTATGAGATTATAGCTCATTATTAGCAAATGGTTGACCGATTCAGTGATCTAGAACCTTAAAATAGCTTGTTATGAGATTACAATTCATTATCAGTGAATGGTTGACCGATTCGGTGATCTAGAACCTTAGAATGGCTTGTTGGGAGATTACAGCTCATTATCAGCAAATAATTGATCGATTCAGTGATCTAGAACCTCAGAATGACTTGTTATGAGATTGTAGCTTATTATCAGGGAACAGTTGACCAATTTGATGATCTAGAATCTCAGAATGACTTATTATGAGATTATAGCTCATTATCAATGAACGGTTGAACGATTCAGTGATCTAGAACCTCATAATAGCCTGTTATGAGATTACAACTCATTATCAGCAAACGGTTGACTGATTCAGTGATCTAGAATCTTAGAATGACTTGTTATGAGATTGTAGCTCATTATCAATGAACAATTGACCAATTCAGTGATCTAGATTCTTAGAATGACTTGTTATGAGATTATAGCTCATTATCAACAAATGGTTGACCGATTCGGTGATCTAGAACCTTAGAATAGATTATTATGAGATTATAGCTCATTATCAACAAATAGTTGACTGATTCAATGATCTAGAACCTTAGAATGGCTTGTTATGAGATTGTAGCTCATTATCAGCAAACGGTGACCGATTCGGTGATCTAGAACCTCAGAAGGACTTGTTATGAGATTATAGCTCATTATTAGCAAATGGTTGACCAATTTGGCAATCTAGAACCTCAGAATGACTTGTTATGAGATTGTAGCTAATTATAAGTGAACGGTTGACCGATTTGGTGATCTAGAATCTTAGAATGACTTTTTATAAGATTACAGCTTATTATCAGTGAGCAGTTGACCGATTCAGCAATCTAGAATATCAGAATGGCTTGTTATGAGATTGTAGCTCATTAACAGCGAATGGTTGACTGATTCAGTGATCTAGAACCTCAGAATGGCTTGTTGTGAGATTACAGCTCATTATTAGCAAACAGTTGATTGATTCGGCGATCTAGAACCTTAGAAGGGCTTGTTATGAGATTATAGCTCATTATCAGTGAACGGTTGACCGATTTGGCGATCTAGAACCTCAGAATAGCTTGTTATTGTTAGAATACTTAGAGATAATTGAGAGGGGGGTGAATCAGTTATCTATAATTTTAAATCTTTTAAACTTATTAATCCAGATTGATATAAAGTAAATAGACATTTAGATGACACATTACACAACACATCAATTTGGTTATGGGAAAACCAAATGGTAAAATCCCCGGTGGCAATTAGTACCCACAAAGAACTATACTATTTATAGTAATCCCTGTTAAAAGATTCTTCAACCCTATTAGGAGTTGTACAATATAATGCAGTAGTATAGTTGACCTGGTTAAGGGTCGGACCCTGTTAGGAGTCTTTTACAATAACCCTGTTAGGGGTGGAGGACTCACTGTCCAAGGACTCACTGTCCAAATGGTGAAGGCTACAACCTTCTGAATATTTGATACATACTGTATCAATAGGATGAATTGTTATTGTAACACCCTAAAATTGGCACCTAACAACCTAATCAATTTTGGTGCATTTTCTTATCTTCGAAGTCCTATTGTATTAGGCAAATTCTTCTCCTAATTGACTTTAATTGACTGAGTTTCAAATG
>MU227123.1:278613-291588 GCA_018584345.1 Thuja plicata | reverse complement strand
CTTTTCTTCATTAAAAGGATCCTTGTTTTTTGAGCATCATAACTATAGTCAATTTTAACTTTGATTTTCATGCTTTTAGAGTACTTTCTTTAATAATTAGCAATTTTCATTGGAATTGAATATAATTGTGTAGCTTTAATTCATCATCTATTTGTAGAAGATAACAATTTATGCTTTAGAGCTTTATAATTTCAATTTGCTAATCAATTCTAGCTTAAAGAGCATACATTTCAAAGATTATAAGCATTCTCTTTCATAGACTAGAAGTATTTTCAATCTTTTAGCTTAATTGCATTTTTACTTCCATAGCTAGTTGCATTTCATATTTAGAATAGAAGCAATTCATCTTTCATAGCTTAAAACATGTTCAATTCGTAGAATAACAGAATTTTATCATATCTAGATGCAGATTTATCACAATTGATGGCTCTTCTACACACACCTCCACTTTAAAATCCTCTGTATTAGAGATGTTCAAGTTGTTGGCTCTCGTTCTAAGGGTAAACTGCAACAATCACTCCTAATTAGGAGGCAATAGGTCATCTCAATCACTTCGTAGAGCAAACAATTCATGTTTGTCTTTGCGAATTCATTGATTGAATAAGGACTATGTTACGTTTTATGTTGGATAGAGAGGTCCACATTTAACATAAGACAGTTGTATGTGACACTGCTTGTCTGATCAGTTCCTTTTATGCACCGATGCTTTAACCTCTTGTAAAGAAATATAACAATCTAATCTATATTCTAAATGCTTCAACATAAACATCTATATTATCAACATATGATAAATATAGCTCTACTGTATCAACATTCTGCTCTGCTTGTCAATCTCTAGCTTTCGCAACTTTTCTTATCATGAATGACCTTGTATAAATACATACTCCAATTATGAGATCATGGGATCTGTTAGACAACTCTTCATAACATCCTTGTCAGCTCTACTAAGTGCACAAGTATAATTACAACCATGCAAGTCAATGTTGAATAGACGCGTCGCTTCACTAAGTCAGCTTCACCAATTTGACCATAACATTGTAATCTTCTTGAAACACGTTTAGCGTGTTTAGATTAATATCAACAACTCATAAATTATCATGAATATACACACACATATGTAGGAGATACATGCAACTCTATTAACATGTTACATACATCGGCCTTAAACACTGGTCTTCATGTCATCATATGGATAAGTACATACAGAAGTACTATTGTGTATTATATGTTGTCGTCAATGACAAACATATAATCAATCAACTGTTCAGAATCAAATCTTCAATAATTATGAGATTATAGCTCATTATCAGCAAACGATTGACCGATTCAGAGATATAGAACCCCAGAATGGCTTTTTATGAGATTATAGCTCATTATCAGTGAACGGTTTACCGATTCGGTGATATAGAACCTCAGAATGACTTGTTGTGAGATTACAGCTTATTATCAACAAATGGTTGACCGATTTGGTGATCTAGAACCTTAGAATGACTTGTTATGAGATTGTAGCTCATTATCAGCGAATGGTTGACTGATTCGGTGATCTAGAATCTCAAAATGACTTGTTATAAGATTACAGCTCATTATCAATGAACAGTTGACCGATTTGGTGATCTAGAACCTCAGAATAGCTTGTTATGAGATTACAGCTCATTATCAGCAAACGGTTGACCGATTCGGTGATCTAGAACTTCAAAATGACTTGTTATGAGATTGTAGCTCATTATCAATGAATAATTGAATGATTCGGTGATCTAGATTCTCATAATGGCTTGTTATGAGATTCTAGCTCATTATCAATGAATGGTTGACCGATTCAGTGATCTAGAACCTCAGAATGGCTTGTTATGAGATTACAGCTCATTATCAACAAATGGTTGACCAATTCAGTGATCTAGAACCTTAGAATGTCTTATTATGATATTGTAGCTCATTATCAATGAACAGTTGACCGATTCGGCAATCTAGAACCTCAAAATGGCTTGTTATGAGATTACAGCTCATTATTAGTAAACGGTTGACTGATTCAGTGATCTAGAACCTTAGAATGGCTTGTTATGAGATTACAACTTATTATCAGTGAATGGTTGACCAATTCAGTGATCTAGAACCTTAGAATGGCTTGTTATGAGATCACAACTCATTATCAACAAACAGTTGATCGATTCGGTGATCTAGAACCTCACAACAACTTGTTATGAGATTGTAGCTCATTATCAACAAATAGTTGACTGATTCAGTGATCTAGAATCTCAAAATGACTCTTTATGAGATTACAGCTCATTATCACTAAATGATTGACTGATTCGGTGATCTAGAACCTCAAAATGGCTTTTTATGAGATTATAGCTCATTATCAGCAAACGGTTGATTGATTCGGTGATCTAGAACCTCAGAATGACTTGTTATGAGATTTTAGCTCATTATCAGTGAACAGTTGATCTGAGTCAGTGATCTAGAATATTAGAATGGCTTGTTATGAGATTATAACTCATTATCAGCAAATGGTTGACTGATTCAACAATCTAGAACCTCATAATGGCTTGTTATGAGATTGTAGTTCATTATCAGTGAATGGTTGACCTATTTGGTGATCTTGAATCTTAGAACGACTTTTTATGAGATTGATAATGAGCTACAATCTTGTAACAAGCCATTCTGAGGTTCCAGATCATCAAATCGGTCAACTATTTGCTCATAATGAGCTAGAATCTCATAACAAGCCATTGTAAGCTTCTAGATTGCCAAATTGGTCAACCATTTGCTGACAATGAGCTATAATATCATAACAAGTCATTCTGAGATTCTAGATCATCAAATTGGTCAACCATTTGTTAATAATGAGGTACAATCTTATAATAAGCCATTCTGAGGTTCTAGATAGCTGAATCAGTCAACCGTTTGCTGATAATGAGCTACAATCTTATAACAAGCCATTCTGAGGTTCTAGATTGTTGAATCGGTCAACCGTTTGCTGATAATGAGCTATAATCTCACAACAAGCCATTCTGATGTTCTAGATTACCAAATTGGTCAGCTGTTTGCTGATAATGAGCTACAATCTTGTAACAAGCCATTCTCAGGTTCCATATCATTAAATCAGTCAACCATTTGTTGATAATGAGCTATAATCTCATAACAAGCCATTGTGATTTTCCAGATCACTAAATCGGTCAACCATTTGCTGATAATGAGCTGTAATCTCACAAAAAGACATTCTGAGATTCTAGATCATCGAATCAATCAACCGTTTGCTTATAATGAGCTATAATCTCATTACAAGTCATTCTGAGTTTCCATATCACTAAATCAGTCAACCATTTTTAGATAATGAGCTTGATCTTATGATAAACTATTTATAGGTTCTAGATCATTAAATCGGTCAATCATTTGTTGATAATGAGCTACAATCTCATAACAACCCATTCTAAAGTTCTAGATTGCCAAATCAGTCAACTATTTGTTGATAATGAGCTACAATCTTGTAACAAGCAATTCTGAGGTTCCAAATTGCTGAATCAGTCAACCATTTGCTGATAATGAGCTAGAATCTCATAACAAGTAGTTGTGAGCTTCTAGATCACCGAATCGATCAACCGTTTGTTGATAATGAGTTATAATCTCATAACAAGTCATTCTGAGATTCTAGATCACCGACTTGCTCAACCATTTGCTGATAATGAGCTACAATCTCATAACAAGTCATTCTAAGGTTTCACATCACCGAATTGGTCAACCATTTGCTGATGATGAGCAACAATCTTATAAAAAGCCATTGTGAGGTTCTAGATCACTAAATGAATCAATCGATTGCTAATAATGATTCTAGATCGCTGACTTCTTCAACCATTTGCTGATAATAAGCTACAATCTCATAACAAGGCATTCTAAGGTTCCACATCACTGAATTGGTCAACCATTTGTTGATAATGAGCTAGAATCTCATAACAAGCCATTGTGAGTTTCCAGATCACTAAATTAGTCAACTATTTGCTGACAATGAGCTGTAATTTCATAACAAGTCATTCTAAGATTCTAGATCACTAAATCGGTCAACCGTTTGATGATAATGAGCTATAATCTTATAACAAGTCATTCTAAGGTTCCACATCGCTGAATCGGTCAACAATTTGGTGATAATGAGCTACAATCTTATAACAAGCCATTCTAAGGTTCTAGATCACTGAATCAGTGAACTGTTTGTTGATAATGAGCTACAATCTCACAACAAGCTATTTTGAAGTTCTAGATTCTAGATCACTGACTTGCTCAACCATTTGTTGTTAATGAACTACAATCTCATAACAAGTCATTATGAGGTTCCACATCACCGAATTGGTCAACCATTTGCTGATGATGAGCTACAATCTTATAACAAGTCATTGTGAGGTTCTAGATCACTAAATCGGTCAACTATTTGCTAATAATGAGCTATAATTTGACAACAAGCCATTATGTGGTTCCAGCTCATTGAATCGGTCAACCGTTTGCTGATAATGAGCTAGAATCTCATAAAAAGTAGTTGTGAGCTTCCAGATCACCAAATTGGTCAACCATTTGCTGACAATGAGCTATAATCTCATAACAAGTCATTCTAAGATTCCACATCGCCAAATTGGTCAACCTTTTGCTGATAATGAGTGACAATCTTATAAAAATCCATTCTGATGTTCTAGATTGCTTAATTGATCAACCATTTGTTGATAATGAGCTACAATCTCATAACAAGCTGTTCTAAAGTTCTAGATCACTGAATCGGTCAATCATTTGTTGATAATGAGCTATAACCTTGTAACAAGTTGTTTTGAGGTTCTAGATCGCCAAATCAGTCAACCTTTTGCTAATAATAAGTTAGAATCTAATAACAAGTCATTCTGAGATTCTAGATCACCGAATCAGTCAATCATTTGCTGATAATGAGCTACAATCTCATAACAAGTTATTCTGAGGTTCCACATTGATGAATCGGTCAACTGTTTGCTGATAATGAGCTACAATCTTATAACAAGTCATTCTAAGGTTCTAGATCATTGATTCGATCAACCATTTGCTGATAATGAGCTACAATCTCACAACAAGCCATTCTAAAGTTCTAGATCTCTGAATCGGTCAATCATTTGCTCATAATGAGCTACAATCTCATAGCAAGTTGTTCTAAGTTTCTAGATCATCAAATTGGTCAACCGTTAGTTGATAATAAGCTAGAATCTCATAACAAGCAGTTGTGAGCTTCTAGATCACTGAATCAGTCAATTGTTTGCTGACAATGAGCTGTAATCTCATAACAAGTCATTCTGAGATTTTAGATCACCGAATCAGTCAACCGTTTACTGATAATGAGCTACAATCTCATAATAAGTCATCTTGAGGTTCCACATCGCTGACTCAGTCAACCGTTTGCTGATAATGAGATACAATCTCATGACAAGTCATTCTAAAGTTCTAGGTCACTGAATCGGTCGACTGTTTGCTGATAATGAGGTACAATCTTGTAACAAACCATTCTGAGGTTCCAAATCATTGAATCAGTCAACTATTTATTGATAATGAGCTAGATATCATAAGAAGCCATTGTGAGCTTCCAATTCACCAAATTGGTCAACCGTTTGCTGATAATGAGTTGTAATTTCATAACTAGTCATTCTAAGATTCTAGATCACTAAATCATTCAACTATTGTTGATAATGAGCTACAATCTCATAAAAAGTTGTTCTAAGGCTCTAGATCACCGAATTGGTCAACTATTTACTAATAATGAGCTATAATCTATTAACAAGTAGTTGTGAGCTTCTAGATCGTTGAATCAATCAATCGTTTGCTGAAAATGAGCTGTAATCTTATAACAAGTCATTTTAAGATTCTAGATCACTGAATCGGTCAACCGTTTGCTGATAAAGAGCTACAATCTTATAACAAGTCATTCTAAGGTTCCACATAGCCGAATTGGTCAACCGTTTGCTGATAATGAGCTATGATCTTATAACAAGCCGTTCTAATGTTCTAGATTGTTGAATCAGTCAACCGTTTGCTAATAATGAGCTACAATCTCATGACAAGCTATTTGAAAGTTCTAGATCACCGAATCGATCAACTATTTGCTAATAATGAGCTATAATTTTGTAACAAGTTGTTCTAAGGTTCTAGATAGTCAAATCGGTCAACTATTTGTTGATAATGAGCTACAATCTCATAACAAACTATTCTAAAATTCTAGCTGATAATGAGCTACAATCTTATAACAAGTCGTTATGAGGTTCTAGATCACTAAATCGGTCAACTATTTACTGATAATGAGATAAAATCTAATAACAAGCCATTGTGAGCTTCTAGATCACTGAATCAATCAACTGTTTACTAATAATGAGCTGTAATCTCATAACAAGTCATTCTGAGGTTCTAGATCACCGAATCGGTCAACCATTTGCTGATAATGAGCTATAATCTCATAACAAGTCCTTTTGAGTTTCCACATTGCCGAATAGGTCAACCATTTGCTGATAATGAGCTACAATCTTATAATAAGCCATTCTGAGGTTCTAGATCACTGAATCGGTCAATCATTTGTTGATAATGAGCTACAATCTCGTAACAAACCATTATGAAGTTCTAGATCACCGAATCGATCAACCATCTGTTGATAATGAGCTACAATCTTGTAACAAGCCATTCTGAGGTTCTAGATCACTGAATCGGTCAACCATTTGCTGATAATGAGCTAAAATCTCATAACAAGCATTTGTGAGCTTCCATATCACTAGATTAGTCAACCGTTTGCTGATAATGAGTTGTAATCTCATAACAAGTTATTCTGAAATTCTAGATGGCCGAATCAGTCAACCATTTACTGATAATGAGCTATAATCTCATAACAAGTTGTTCTGAGGTTCCACATCACTGAATCGGTCAACCGTTTGCTGATAATGAGCTACAATCTTATAACAAGCCCTTCTAAGCTTCTAGATCACTGAATTGGTCAATTGTTTGTTGATAATGAGCTACAATCTCACAACTAGCCATTTTGAAGTTCTAGATCACCAAATCGGTCAACCGTTTACTGATAATGAGATCAAATCTCGCAATAAGCTGTTCTGAGGTTCGAGATCATCAAATTGTTCAATCATTTGCTGATAATGAGCTAGAATCTCATAACAAGCCATTGTGAGCTTCTAGATCACCGAATCAGTTAACCGTTTGCTAACAATGAGCTATAATCTCATAACAAGTCATTATGAGATTCTAGATTGCTCAATCGGTCAACCATTTGATGATAATGAGCTAAAATATCATAACAAGTCATTCTGAGGTTCCACATCACTGAATCGGTCAACTATTTGCTGATAATGAGCTACAATCTTATAACATATCATTCTAAGGTTCTAGATCACTGAATCAATCAACTATTTGCTAATAATGAGCTAAAATCTCACAACAAGCCATACTAAAGTTCTAGATCGCTAAATCGGTCAACCATTTGTTGATAATGAGCTACAATCTCATAACAAGCTATTTTGAGGTTCCAGATTGTTGAATCGGTCAATCATTTGCTGATAATGAGCTAGAATCTCATAATAAGCTATTGTGAGCTTCCAACTCACCGAATTGGTCAACCGTTGGCTGACAATGAGTTGTAATCTTATAACAAGTCATTCTAAGATTCTAGATCATCGAATCGGTCAACCGTTTGTTGATAATGAGCTATAATCTCATAACAAGTTGTTCTGAGATTCCACATCACCATATCAGTCAACCGTTTACTAATAATGAGCTACAATCTTATAACAAGCTGTTTTGAGGTTCTAGATCACTAAATCAGTGAATCATTTGCTAATAATGAGCTACAATCTCACAACAAGCCATTCTAGAGTTCTAGATCTCCAAATTGGTCAACTGTTTGCTGATAATGAGCTACAATCTCATAAGAAGTCATTTTGAGATTCTAGATTGCCGAATCAGTCAACTGTTAGCTAATAATGAGTTACAATCTCATAACAAGTCATTCTAAGGTTCCGCATCGCTGAATCGGTCAACCTTTTGCTGATAATGAGCTACAATCTTATAACAAGCCATTCTGAGGTTCTAGATTTTTGAATCGGTCAACTGTTTGCTGATAATGAACTACAATTTCATAACAAGTTGTTCTAAAGTTCTAGAATGCCAAATCGGTCAACCATTTGCTGATAATAAGCTACAAACTTGTGACAACTCATTCTGAGGTTCTAGAATGTCAAATTGGTCAATTGTTTGCTGATAATGAGCTAGAATCTCATAACAAGCAATTGTGAGCTTCTAGATCGCTGAATCACTCAACCATTTGCTGACAATGAGCAGTAATCTCATAACAAGTAATTCTAAGATTCTAGATCATCGAATTGGTCAACTGTTTGCTGATAATGAGCTACAATCTCATAACAAGTTGTTATGAGGTTCCACATTGCCAAATTGGTTAATCATTTGCTGATAATGAGCTACAATCTTATAACAAGCCATTTTAACATTCTAGATCACTGAATTAGTCAACCGTTTGCTGATAATGAGCTACAATCTCACAACAAGCCATTCTAAAGTTCTAGATCACCGATTCAGTCAACTATTTACTAATAATGAGTTACAATCTTATAACAAGTCGTTCTGAGGTTCAAGATCATCGAATCAGTCAACCATTTGCTAATAATGAGCTAGAATCTCATAACAAGCAGTTGTGAGCTTCTAGATCACTGAATTGGTCAACCATTTGCTAACAATGAGCTGTAATCTCATAACAAGTCATTCTAAGATTCTAGATCACCAAATCAGTCAACTATTTGCTGATAATGAGCTACAATCTTATAACAATTCATTCTGAGGTTTCACATCGCCAAATCGGTTAACCATTTGTTGATAATGAGCTATAATCTATAACAAGCCATTCTGAGGTTCTAGATCACTGAATCGGTCAACCATTTGTTGATAATGAGCTACAATCTCGTAACAAGCTGTTCTAAAGTTTTAGATCACCGAATCGGTCAACCATTTTCTGATAATGAGCTATAATCTTGTAACAAGTCATTCTGAGATTCTAGATCGTTGAATCGGTCAACCATTTGCTGATAATGAGCTACAATCTCATAACAAGCAGTTGTGAGCTTCCAAATCATCAAATCACTCAATCATTTGCTAACAATGAGCTGTAATCTCATAACAAGTAATTCTAAAATTCTAGATCATCAAATTGGTCAACTGTTTGCTGATAATGAGGTACAATCTCATAACAAGTTGTTCTAAGGTTCCACATTGCCAAATCGGTGAATCATTTGTAGATAATGAGCTACAATCTTATAACAAGCCATTTTAAGGTTCTAGATCACTGAATCAGTCAACCGTTTGCTGATAATGAGCTGCAATCTCACAACAAGCCATTCTAAAGTTCTAGATCACCGAATTGTTCAACTATTTGCTGATAATGAGTTACAATCTCGTAACAAGCCATTTTGAGGTTTGAGATCATCGAATCCATCAACCGTTTGCTGATAATGAGCTAGAATCTCATAAAAAGCAGTTGTGAGCTTCTAGATCACCAAATTGGTCAACCATTTGCTGACAATGAGCTGTAATCTCATAACAAGTCATTCTGAGATTCTAGATCACTGAATCAGTCAACTATTTGCTAATAATGAGCTACAATCTTATAACAATTTGTTCTCAGGTTCCACATCGCCAAATCGGTTAATTATTTGTTGATAATGAGCTACAATCTATAACAAGACATTCTGAGGTTCTAGATAGCTGAATCGGTCAACAATTTTTTGATAATGAGCTACAATCTCCTAACAAGTTGTTCTGAAGTTTTAGATCACCGAATCGGTCAACCATTTTCTGATAATAAGCTACAATCTTGTAACAAGCCATTCTAAGATTCTAGATGGCTGAATCAGTCAACCATTTGCTAATAATAAGCTAGAATTTGATAATAAGTAGTTGTGAGTTTTCAGATCACCGAATCGGTCAACTGTTTGCTAAAAATGAGCTGTAATCTCATTACAAGTCATTCTAAGATTCTAGATCACTGAATCAGTCAACCATTTACTGATAATGAGCTACAATCTCATAACAAGTCATTCTAAGGTTCCACATCACCGAATCGGTCAACCCTTTGCTGATAATGAGCTACAATCTTATAACAATCTATTCTAAGGTTCTAGATTGCTGAATCAATCAATCATTTGCTGATAATGAGCTACAATCTCACAACAAGCTATTCTGAAGTTCTAGATCGCCGAATCGATCAACCGTTTGCTAATCATGAGCTACAATCTTGTAATAAGCCATTCTGAGGTTCTAGATCATCAAATCGGTCAACCATTTGCTGATAATGAGCTAGAATCCCATAGCAAGCAGTTGTGAGCTTCAAGATCACTGAATTGGTTAACCATTTGCTAACAATGAGTTGTAATCTCATAATAATTCATTCTGAGATTCTAGATCCCTAAATCGGTCAACCGTTTGTTGATAATGAGCTACAATCTCATAACAAGTCATTCTGAGGTTCCACATCAATGAATCGGTCAACTATTTGCTGATAATGAGCTACCATCTTATAACAAGTCATTCTAAGGTTCTAGATCACTGAATCAAATCTCATAATAAGTTGTTCTAAGGTTGCATATCACCGATTCAGTCAATTATTTGCTAATAATGAGCTACAATCTTATAACAAGCCGTTCTAAGGTTCTAGATCGCTGAATCGGCCAACAGTTTGCATATAATGAACTACAATCTCACAATAAGCCATTTTGAAGTTCTAGATTGCTGAATCGGTCAAACATTTACTGATAATGAGCTACAATCTTGTAACAAGTTATTCTGAGGTTCTAGATCATTGAATCGGTCAACCATTAGTTTATAATGTGCTAGAATCTCATAATAAGCAGTTGTGAGCTTCCAGATCACCGAATCGGTCAACTATTTTCTGACAATGAGCTAAAATCTCATAACAAGTCATTCTGAGATTCTAGATCACTGTATCAGTCAACTATTTACTGATAATGGGCTACAATCTCATAACAGATCATTTTGAGGTTCCACATCACCGAATCAGTCAGGCATTTGTAGATAATGAGCTACAATCTTATAACAAGCCATTCTAAGGTTTTAGATCACTGAATTAGTCAACAGTTTGTTGATAATGAGCTACAATCTCACAATAAGCCATTCTGAAGTTCTAAATCACCAAATTGGTCAATCATTTGCTGATAATGAGCTACAATCTTATAACAAGCCGTTCTGAGGTTTGAGATCATCGAATTGGACAACTCTTTGCTGATAATGAGCTAGAATCTTCTAACAAGCCATTGTGAGCTTCCAGATTGCCAAATTGGTCAACTATTTACTAATAATGAGCTATAATTCTGATATTATAGATCACCGAATCGGTCAACTGTTTACTGATAATGAGATACAATCTTATAACAAGTCATTCTGAGGTTCCACCTCATGGAATAAGTCATCCATTAGCTAATAATGAGCTACAATCTTATAACAATCCATTCTAAGGTTCTAGATCGTTGAATCGGTCAACCGTTTGCTGATAATGAGCTACAATTTCACAATAAGCTATTCTAAAGTTCTACATCACCAAATCGGTCAACCATTTGTTGATAATGAGCTACAATCTTGTAACAAGCCATTCTAAGGTTCTAGATCATCGAATTGGTCAACTATTTGCTGATAATGGGATAGAATCTCATAACAAGCCATTGCGAGCTTCCTGATCACTAAATCAGTCAACCGTTTGATGACATTGAGCTATAATCTCATAAAAAGTTATTATAAGATTCTAGATTGCCAAATCGGTCAACCGTTTGCTGATAATAAGCTACAATCTCATAACAAGTCATTCTAAGTTTCCACATCACCAAATCGGTCAACTATTTGCTGATAATGAGCTGTAATCTTATAATAAGCCATTCTAAGGTTCTAAATCCCTAAATCAGTCAATCGTTTATTAATAATGAGCTACAATCTCGTAACAAGTCATTCTAGATCGCCGAATCCATCAACCGTTTGCTAATAATGCACTACAATCTTGTAACAAGCCGTACTAAGGTTCTAGATTACTGAATCAGTCAACCATTTTCTTATAATGAGCTACAGTGTTATAACAAGCCGTTCTAAGGTTCTAGATCACTGAATCGGTCAATTGTTTGTTGATAATGAGCTACAATCTCGTAACAAGCTCTTCTAAAGTTTTAGATTGCCGAATCGGTCAACCATTTGTTGATAATGAGCTACAATCTTATAACAAGCCATTATGAGGTTCTAGATCACCTAATCGATCAACCATTTGCTGATAATGAGCTAGAACCTCACAATAAGCAGTTGTGAGTTTGCAGATCACTGAATCGGTCAACTATTTGTTGAAAATCAACTATAATCTCATAACAAGTCATTCTGATATTCTAGATCACCGAATCGGTCAACCATTTGTTGATAATGAGCTACAATCTTATAACAAGCCATTCAAAGTGTACCCCTCTCTCTCCGGTTTCCCACAGCTTTCCAAGGGCGGGGGTTAGTAGCAAAGGTTCACAAGTGAATGCAAATCAAGTACGCAATAACTACTAAACGAATGATCGAAATGTGAGCAATAAAATGTACAAACAACAAAAAGGAAGACAAATGAATGCAAACCCTCCGATGCTTGAAGCTTCTATTGTTTCTCTCTACTCCTTCTGAAACGCTGTTCTTGATGCTCAGTATTGGCTGGGCAGTGTCTATGACTTGAGAAGCATCGAGAATTTGATAATTGCAAAGTGTGTGTGATCGCAAGATAGCTTGAATGTTGACAGAGTAATGGCGCATGTAAGCTTGAAATCCTGGATCCTTCAAATGGTTATGAAGGGTTTATTATATAGGAATTGGTGATGAAATGAGTGGTTGAGATCAATCCCAGAGATGGGGAGATGAACGATTGTGATCAAAAGGAACAGGAGAGATCCA
>MU227123.1:235611-276441 GCA_018584345.1 Thuja plicata | reverse complement strand
TTGAGAAATGAATTTAGAAGAAAATAGATGATTAATTAATGATTAAGAAACCATTAATTAATAGATGAAAATTAGTGTTTTTAATGTAAAGTCGCAAGCCTGTCCATTTTAGGGTGTCTACACAAAGGTTCTAGATTCCTGAATCAGTCAACCATTTGTTGATAATGAGCTATAATCTCACAACAAGCCATTCTTAAGTTCTAGATTGCCAAATCGGTCAAACATTTATTGATAATGAGCTACAATATCATAACAAGTCATTCTGGGCTTTTAGATCACAAAATCAGTTAATCATTTGTAGACAATGAGCTGTAATCTCATAACAAGCCATTTTGAGATTCTAGATTGCCAAATCAGTCAACCGTTTGCTGATAATGAGCTACAATCTCATAACAAGTCATTCTAAGGTTCCACATTGTTGAATCGGTCAACTGTTTGCTAATAATGAGCTACAATCTTATAACAAGCCACTCTAAGGTTCTAGATCACTGAATCGGTCAACCATTTGCTGATAATGAGCTACAATCTCATAACAAGCTATTCTAAAGTTCAAGATCGCCAAATCCATCAACCATTTGTTAATAATGAGGTACAATCTCGTAACAAGCCATTCTAAGGTTCAAGATTGTGGAATCGATCAACCATTTGTTGATAATGATCTAGAATCTCATAACAAGCCATTGTGAGCTTCTAGATTGCCAAATCAGTCAACCATTTGTTGATAATAAGCTACAATATTATAACAAGCCATTCTGAGGTTTGAGATCATTAAATCAGTCAACCATTTGCTGATAATGACCTATAATCTCACAAAAATCCATTCTAAAGTTCTAGATCGTTGAATCAGTCAACCGTTTACTGATAATGAGCTACAATCTCATAAAAAGTCATTCTGAGGTTCTAGATTGTGGAATCGGTCAACCGTTTACTGATAATGAGATAGAATCTCATAACAAGTAGTCGTGAGCTTCTAGATTGCCGAATCGGTCAACCATTTGCTAACAAATGAGCTGCAATATCATAACAAGTCATTTTGAGATTCTAGATTGCTGAATCGATCAACCATTTCCTTATAATGAGCTACAATCTCATAAAAAGTCATTCTAAGGTTCCACATCACTGAATTGGTCAACTGTTTGCTGATAATGAGCTATAATCTTATAACAAGTCATTCTAAGGTTTTAGATCGCTGAATCAGTCACCCATTTATTGATAATGAGCTACAATCTCACAACAAGCTATTTTAAAGTTCTAGATTGCCGAATCAATCAACCATTTGATGATAGTGATCTACAATCTTGTAACAAGTCATTCTGACGTTTAAGATCATTGAATCGGTCAACCATTTGTTGACAATGAGCTATAATCTCATAACAAGTCATTCTGATATTCTATATCACCCAATCGGTCAACCGTTTGCTGATAATGAGCTGCAATCTCATAACAAGTCATTCAAAGATTTCACATCGCCGAATCGGTCAACTATTTGCTGATAATGAGCTACAATCTTATAACAAGCCGTTCTAAGGTTCTAGATCACTGAATCGATCAATTGTTTGCTTATAATAAGCTACAATCTCACAACAAGCCATTCTAAAGTTCTAGATCACTGAATTAGTCAACCATTTGTTGATAATGACCTACAATCTCGTAACAAACTGTTCTAAGGTTCTAGTTCATCAAATAAGTCAACCATTTGCTGATAATGAGCTATAATCTAATAACAAGTCATTATGAGCTTCTATATCACCAAATCAGTCAACTATTTGCTGACAATGAGCTTTAACCTCAAAATAAGTCATTCTAAGATTCTAGATCACCCAATCGGTCAACTGTTTGCTGATAATGAGCTGTAATCTCATAACAATTCATTCAGAGGTTCCCAATCGCTGAATTGGTCAACTGTTTGCTGATAATGAGCTACAATGTTATAACAAGTCATTCTAAGGTTATAGATCACTGAATCGGTCAACCGCTTGCTGATAATGAGCTACAATCTTGTAACAAGTCATTCTAAAGTTCTAGATCATTGAATCAGTTAACCGTTTGCTGATAATGAGCTACAATATCACAACAACCTGTTCTAAAGTTTTAGATCACCGAATCGGTCAACTATTTGCTAATAATGAGCTATCATCTTGTAACAAGCCATTCTAAGGTTCGAGATTGTCAAATCGGTCAACCGTTTGTTGATAATGAGCTAGAATCTCATAACAAGCCATTGTGAGCTTCTAGATCACTGAATAAATCAACCATTTTCTGACAATGAGCTATAATCTCATAACAAGTCATTCTGAGATTCTACATCCCTGAATCGGTCAACTATTTTCTAATAATGAGCTACACTCTCATAACAAGTCATTCTGAGGTTCCACATCGCCAAATTGGTCAACTATTTGCTGATAATGAGCTACAATCTTATAACAAGTCATTCTATAGTTCTAGATCATTGAATCGGTCAACCATTTGCTGATAATGACCTACAATCTCACAACAAGCTATTCTAAAATTCTAGATCACCAAATAGGTGAACCGTTTGTTGATAATGAGCTACAATCTTGTAACAAGTTATTCTGAGGTTCTAGATCATCGAATTGGTCAACCATTTACTGATAATGAGCTAGAATCTCATAACAAGCCATTGTGAGCTTCTAGATCACCAAATTGGTCAGCCATTTGCTGACAACAAGCTATAATCTCATAACAAGTCATTCTGGGATTCTAGATCGCTGAATCGATCAACTATTTACTGATAATGAGCTATAATCTCATAACAAGTTGTTCTGAGGTTCCATATCGCCGAATCAATCAACCGTTTGCTAATAATAAGCTACAATCTTATAACAAGCCATTCTAAGGTTTTAGATCACTGAATCAGTTAACCGTTCACATATAATAAAATGCAATCTCACAACAAGCCATTTTGAAGTTCTAGATCACCGAATCGGTCAACCATTTGCTGATAATGAGCTACAATCTTGTAACAAGCCATTCTGAGGTTCTAGATCATGGAATCGGCCAACCATTAGCTGATAATGAGCTAGAATCTCATAACAAGCAATTGTGAGCTTCCAGATCACCGAATTGGTCAACCATTTGCTAACAATGAGCTATAATCTCATAACAAGTCATTTTGAGATTCTAGATCACCAAATCGGTCAACCATTTGCTGATAATGAGCTACAATCTCATAACAAGTCATTTTGAGGTTTCACATCGCTGAATTAGTCAACCATTTGCTGATAATGAGATATAATCTTATAACAAGTCATTCTAAGGTTCTAGATCACTGAATTGGTCAACTGTTTGCTGATAATGAGCTACAATCTCACAACAAGCCATTTTGAAGTTCTAGATCACCAAATTGGTCAACCATTTGCTGATAATGAGCTATAATCTTGTAACAAGCCATTCTAAGGTTCGAGATCATCGAATCGGTCAACTGTTTGCTAATAATGAGCTAGAATCTCCTAACAAGCCACTCTGAGCTTCTAGATCACCAAATTGGTCAACTATTTACTGACACTGAGTTGTAATCTCATAACAGGTCATTCTGAGATTCTAGATCACTGAATTGGTCAAACATTGCTGATAATGAACTATAATCTCATAACAAGTTATTTTGAGGTTTCACAGTGCTGAATCGGTCAACCATTTGCTCATAATGAGCTAAAATCTTATAACAAGTCATTCTAAGGTTCTAGATCGCTAAATCGGTGAACCATTTGTTGATAATGAGCTACAATCTCACAAGTTGTTCTAAAGTTCTAGATCACCAAATTGGTCAACCATTTGCTAATAATGAGCTACAATCTTGTAACAAGCCGTTATGAGGTTCGAGATTATCAAATTGGTCAATCGTTTGCTGATAATGAGCCAGAATCTAATAACAAGCAATTGTGAGCTTGCAAATTGCTGAATCGGTCAACTATTTGCTGACAATGAGTTGTAATCTCATAACAGGTCATTTGAGATTTTAGATTGCTAAATCGGTCAACCATTTCCTGATAATGAGCTACAATCTCATAACAAGTCATTTTGAGGTTCCACATTGCCGAATCAGTCAACCATTTGCTGATAATGAGCTACAATCTTATAACAAGCCATTCTGAGGTTCTAGATCGTTGAATCGGTCAACCATTTGCTGATAAATAGCTACAATCTCACTACAAGCCATTTTGAAGTTCTAGATCACCGAAACGGTCAACCATTTGCTGATAATGAGCTATAATCTTGTAACAAGCCATTCTAAGGTTCTAGATCATCGAATCAGTCACTATTTGCTAATAATGAGCTAGAATCTCATAACAAGCCATTGTGAATTTCCAGATCACTGAATTGGTCAACCATTTGCTGACAATGAGCTGTAATCTCATAACAAGTCATTCTAAGATTCTAGATCACTAAATCGGTCAACCGTTTGATGATAATGAGCTATAATCTTATAAAAATTCATTCTGAGGCTCTACATCACCGAATTGGTCAACCATTTGCTGATAATGAGCTACAATATTATAACAAGCCATTCTAAGGTTCTAAATCACTGAATCAGTGAACCGTTTGTTGATAATGAGCTACAATCTCACAACAAGCTATTTTGAAGTTCTAGATTGTCAAATCGGTCAACCATTTGTTGATAATGAGCTACAATCTTGTAACAAGCCATTCTGAGGTTCTAGATCATTGAATCAGTCAAGCGTTTGCTGATAATGAGCTAGAATTTCATAACAAGTAGTTATGAGATTCTAGATCACTGAATCGGTCCACCATTTGCTGACAATGAGCTATAATCTCATAACATGTCATTCTGAGATTCTAGATCACTGAATCAGTAAACTATTTTTTGATAATGAGCTACAATCTTATAACAAGTCATTCTGAGGTTCAACATCACCAAATCAGTCAACCATTTGCTGATAATGATATACAATCTTATAATAATCCATTCTAAAGTTCTAGATCATTGAATTGGTCAATGATTTGCTGATAATGAGCTAGAATCTCACAACAAGCTGTTATAAAGTTCTAGATCGCCTAATTGGTCAACCGTTTGTTGATAATGAGCTAGAATATCATAACAAGCTGGCTTGAGGTTTGAGATCATTGAATCGGTCAACCATTTGCTGATAATGAGCTAGAATCTTATAACAAGTCATTGTTAGCTTCTAGATCACCGAATTGGTCAACCATTTACTGATAATGAGCTATAATCTCAATATAAGTCATTCTGATATTCTAGATCACTGAATCGGTTAACCATTTGCTGATAATGAGCTACAATCTCATAACAAGTCATTCTGAGGTTCCACATTGCCGAATTGGTCAACCATTTATTGATAATGAGCTCCAATCTTATAACAAGCCATTTTGAGGTTATAGATTGCTGAATTGGTCAACCATTTGCTGATAATGAGCTACAATCTCAAACAAGCCATTTTGAAGTTCTAGATCACCAAATCGGTCAACTGTTTACTGATAATGAGCTACAATCTCATAACAAGTCATTCTAAGGTTTGATATCATCAAATCGGTTAACCATTTGCTGATAATGAGCTAGAACCTCATAACAAGCCATTTTTAGCTTCCAAATCACCGAATTGGTCAACCATTTACTGACAATGAGTTGTAATCTCATAACAAGTCATTATGTGATTCTAGATCACTGAATCGGTCAACTGTTTGCTGATAATGAGCTACAATGTAATAAAAAATCTTTCTGAGGTTCCACATTGCTACCAAATCTGTCAACTATTTGCCGATAATGAGCTATAATCTTATAACAAGCCATTCTAAGGCTCTAGATCACTGACTCAGTCAACCGTTTGCTGATAATGAGCTATAATCTCACAATAAGCCATTCTAAAGCTCTAGATGCCGAATCGGTCAACCGTTTGCTCATAATAAGCTATAATCTCGTAACAATCCATTCTAAGGTTCTAGATCATGGAATTGGTCAACCATTTGCTGATAATAAGTTAGAATCTCATAACAAGCCATTGTGAGCTTCCAGATCACCGAATCAGTCAACAGTTTGCTGATAATGAGCTGTAATCTCATAACAAGTCATTCTAAGATTCTAGATCACCAAATCGGTCAACCATTTGCTGATAATGAGCTACAATCTCATAACAAGTCATTTTAAGGCTCCACATCATCGAATAGGTCAACCATTTGCTGATAATGACCTACAATCTTATAACAAGCTATTCTAAGGTTCTAGATCGCTGAATCGGTCAACCATTTACTGATAATAAGCTAGAATCTCATAACAAGCCATTGTGAGCTTCTTGATCACCAAATCAGTCAACCATTTGCTAACAATGAGCTATAATCTCATAACAAGTCATTCTGAGATTCTAGATGGCCGAATCAGTCAACCATTTGCTGATAATGAGCTACAATCTCATAATAAGTCATTATGAGGCTCCACATCACCGAATCGGTCAACAATTTGTTGGTAATGAGCGACAATCTTATAAGAAGTCATTCTAAGGTTCTAGATCACTGAATCAGTCAACCATTTGTTGATAATGAGCTACAATCTCATAACAAGCCATTCTAAAGTTCTAGATCACCGAATTGATTAACTATTTGTTGATAATGAGCTACAATCTCATAACAAGCCGTTCTGAGCTTCTAGATCGCCAAATCGGTTAACTATTTATAGATAATGAGTTAGAATCTCATAACAAGTAGTTGTGAGCTTCTAGATTGTTGAATTGGTCAACTGCTTGTTGATAATGAGCTATAATCTCATAATAAGTCATTATGAGATTCTAGATTGTTGAATCGGTCAACCGTTTACTGATAATGAGCTACAATCTTATAACAAGCCATTCTAAGGTTCTAGATTTCTGAATTAGTCAACCATTTACTGATAATGAGCTACAATCTCACAATAAACCATTCTAAGAATCTTGATCAGTGAATCGGTCAACCATTTGCTGATAATGAGCTACAATCTCATTACAAGTTGTTATGAGGTTTTAGATCGTTGAATCAGTCAACCGTTTGCTGATAATGAGCTAAAATCTCATAACAAGTAGTTGTGAGTTTCCTGATCACCAAATCGGTCAACCATTTGTTAATAATGAGCTATAATCTCATAACAACTCATTTTGATATTCTAGATCACCAAATCAGTCAACCATTTGCTAATAATGAGCTACAATCTCATAACAAGTCATTGTGAGGTTCCACATTGCTGAATTAGTCAACCGTTTGCTGATAATGACCTACAATCTTATAACAAGCTATTCTAAGGTTCTAGATCACTGAATTGGTTAACCATTTGTTGATAATGAGCTACAATCTCGCAACAAGCCATTCTGAAGTTCTAGATTGCCAAATCGATCAACCATTTGCTGATAATGACCTACAATCTCGTAAAAAGACATTCTGACATTCCAGATCATCGAATTGGTCAACCATTTGTTGATAATGAACTAGAATCTCATAACAAGCCATTGTGAGCTTGTAGATCACCGAATCAATCAACTTTTTGCTTACAATAAGCTGTAATCTCATAAGAAGTCATTCTGAGATTCTAGATTGCCGAATCGGTCAACCATTTGATGATAATGAGCTACAATCTCATAACAAGTCATTTTGAGTTTCCACATCACCAAATCGATCAATCATTTGCTGATAATGAGCTACAATCTTATAACAAGCTGTTCTGAGGTTCTAGATTGCTGAATCGGTCAACCATTTGTTGATAATGAGCTACAATCTGATAACAAGCAGTTCTAAAGTTCTAGATCCCCGAATCAGTCAACCATTTGCTGATAATGAGCTACAATATTTTAACAAGCCGTTCTAAGGTTCTAGATTGCTGAATCGGTCAACCATTTGCTGATAATGAACTAGAATCTCATAACAAGTAGTTGCAAGCTTCTAGATCACCAAAATGGTCAACCATTTACTGACAATGAGCTGTAATCTCATAACAAGTCATTCTGAGATTCTAGATCACCGAATTGGTCAATCATTTGCTGATAATAAGCTACAATATCATAACAAGTCATTCTGAGGTTTCACATCACCAAGTCGGTCAACCATTTGCTAATAATTAGCTACAATCTTGTAACAAGTCATTCTGAGGTTCTAGATCATCGAATTGGACAACCATTTGATGATAATGAGCTAGAATCTCATAAAAAGTAGTTGTGAGCTTCCAAATTACCAAATCGGTCAAGCATTTGCTGACAATGAGCTGTAATATCATAACAAGTCATTTTGAGAGTCTAGATCACCGAATCGATCAACTATTTACAGATAATGAGCTACAATCTTATAACAAGACGTTCTAAGGTTCTAGATCATTGAATCGGTCAATCATTTGCTGATAATGAGCTACAATCTCACAAGTCATTCTGAAGTTCTAGATTGCTAAATCGGTCAATCGTTTGCTGATAATGAGCTACAATCTTGTAGAAAGTCATTCTAAGGTTTGAGATCATCGAATCGGTCAACTATTTGCTAGTAATGAGCTAGAATCTTATAACAAGCCATTGTGAGCTTCTAGATTGTTGAATCAGTCAATTGGTTGATGACAATAAGCTGTAATCTCATAATAACTCATTCTGAGATTCTACATTTGCAAATCAGTCAACCATTTGCTGATAATGAGCTACAATCTCATTACAAGTCATTATGAGGTTCCACATCACCGAATCGGTCAACTATTTGCTAATAATGAGCTATAATCTTATAACAAGCAGTTCTAAGGTTCTAGATTGCTGTATCAGTCAACCATTTGTTGATAATGAGCTATAATAATACAACAAGCCATTCTGAGGTTCTAGATTACCAAATCAGTCAAGCATTTGCTGATAATAAGCTACAATCTCGTAACAAGTCATTCTGAGGTTCTAGATCATTGAATCAGTCAACCATTTGTAGATAATGAGCTAGAATCTCATTACAAGCCATTATGAGCTTCTATCTTACCGAATTGGTTAACCATTTGCTGACAATGAGCAGTAATCTCATAACAAGTCATTCTGAGATTCTAGATCATCGAATCGGTCAACTGTTTGCTGATAATGAGCTACAATCTCATAACAAGTCATTCTGAGGTTCCAAGTCACCGAATCGGTCAATTGTTTGCTGATAATGAGCTACAATCTTATAACAAGCTAATATGAGGTTCTAGATCACTGAATATGTCAACTGTTTGTTGATAATAAGCTACAATCTCACAATAACCCATTCTAAAGTTTTAGATCACTGAATCGATCAACTGTTTGCTTATAATGAGCTACAATCTCATAACAAGTCATTTTGAGGGTCTAGATCATCGAATCGGTCAACCATTTACTGATAATGAGCTAGAATCTCATAAAAATCCATTGTGATCTTCTAGATCGCTGAATCAGACAACCTTTTGCTAACAATGAGCTGTAATCTCATAAAAAGTCATTCTAAGATTCTAGATCACCAAATCGGTCAACCATTTGCTAATAATAAGCTACGATCTCATAACAAGTTGTTTTGAGGTTCCACATTACCGAATCATTCAACTGTTTGTGTATAATGAGCTACAATCTTATAACAAGCCATTCTATGGTTCTAGATCACTGAATCGATCAACTATTTTTTGATAATGAACTAAAATCTCATAACAAGTCATTCTAAAGTTCTAGATCACCGAATCGGTCAACCATTTGCTGATAATGAGCTACAATCTTGTAACAGGCCATTCTAAGGTTCTAGATCACCAAATCGATCGACCGTTTGCTGATAATGAGCTAGAATCTCATAACAAGCAGTTATCAACTTCTAGATCACTGAATCAGTCAACTATTTGCTGACAATGAGCTATAATCTCATTACAAGTCATTCTGAGATTCTAGATCGCCGAATTAGTCAACCATTTGCTTATAATAAGCTACAATCTCATAACAAGTCATTCTGAGGTTCCACATCACCAAATCAGTCAACTATTTGCTTATAATGAGCTACAATCTTATAACAAGCCATTCTAAGGTTCTAAATCACTGAATCAGTCAACCGTTTGTTGATAATGAGCTACAATCTCACAACAAGTTGTTCTAAAGTTCTAGATCACCGAATCGGTCAACTGTTTGTTGATAATGAGTTACAAACTTGTTACAAGCCATTTTGAGGTTCTAGATCATTGAATCGGTCAACCATTTGTTGATAATGAGATATAATCTCATAATAAGTCATTCTGAGATTCTAGATTGCTGAATCGGTCAACTGTTTGCTGATAATGAGCTACAATCTCGTAACAAGTCTTTCTGAGGTTCCACATTACTGAATCGGTGAATCATTTATTGATAATGAGATACAATATTTTAACAAGTCATAATTAGGTTCTAGATTGTTGAATCGGTCAACCGTTTGCTGATAATGAGCTACAATCTCACAATAAGCCATTCTAAAATTCTAGATCGCCGAATCAGTCAATCATTTGCTAATAATGAGCTATAATCTTGTACCAAGGCATTCTGAGATTTAAGATCATTGAATCAGTCAACTGTTTACTGATAATGAGCTAGAATCTTATAACAAGCCATTTTGAGATTCTAGATTTCCAAATCAGTCAACCATTTGTTGACAATGAGTTGTAATCTCATTACAAGTCATTCTAAGATTCTAGATCACCGAATCGGTCAACCATTTTTTGATAATGAGCTACAATCTCATAACATGTCATTCTGAAGTTCCACATTGTTGAATTGATCAATCATTTGCTGATAACATGCTACAATCTTATAACAAGTAGTTCTGAGGTTCTAGATCACTGAATCAGTCAATCGTTTACTAATAATGAGCTACAATCTCACAATAAGTCATTCTGAAGTTCTAGATCGCTCAATCGGTGAACTATTTGCTAATAATGAGCTACAATCTCATAACAAGCCATTTTGAGGTTTGAAATCATCAAATCGGTCAACCATTTGCTGATAATGCGTTACAATCTCATAACAAGCCATTGTGAGCTTCTAGATCACGAAATTGGTCAACTGTTTGCTGACAATGAGCTGTAATCTCATAACAAGTCATTCTGAGATTCTAGATCATAGAATCAGTCAACTATTTGCTGATAATGAGCTATAATCTCATTATAAGTCATTCTAAGATTCCACATCACTGAATCATTCAACTGTTTGTTGATACTGAGCTACAATCTTATAACAAGCCGTTCTGAGGTTCTAGATCGCTGAATCAGTCAACCGTTTGCTGATAATGAGCTACAATCTTGTAACAAGCTATTCTAAAGTTCTAGATTGCTGAATCAGTCAACCATTTATTGCTAATGAGCTACAATCTTGTAACACATCATTCTGAGGTTTTAGATCGCCAAATCAGTCAACCATTTGTTGATAATGAGCTATAATCTCATAACAAGCAATTGTGAGCTTCCAGATTGCTGAAATCGATCAACCGTTTGCTGACAATAAGCTATAATCTCATAACAAGTCATTCTAAGATTCTAGATTACTAAATCGGTCAACCATTTGCTAACAATGAGCTACAATCTCATAACAAGTCATTCTGAGGTTCTAAATCACCAAATCGGTTAGCCATTTGCTGATAATGAGCTATACTCTTATAACAAGCCATTCTAAGCTTATAGATCACTAAATCGGTCAACCATTTGCTGATAATGAGCTACAATCTCATAACAAGTCATTCTTAAGTTCTAGATCATTGAATCAGTCAATCGTTTGCTTATAATGAGCTACAATATTGTAATAAGCTATTCTGAGGTTCTAAATTATCGAATCAATCAACCATTTGCTAATAATGAGCTACAATCTCATAATAATTAGATGTGAGATTATAGAAAGCCAAATTTGTCAACTATTTATTGATAATGAGCTGTAATCTCATAACAAGTCATTCTAAGATTCTAGATTGTCAAATCGATCAACTGTTTGCTGATAATGAGCTATAATCTCGTAAAAAGTCATTCTGAGATTCTACATTGCCGAATCAGTCAACCGTTTGCTGATAATGAGCTACAATCTTATAACAAGTCATTCTTAGGTTCTAGATCACTAAATTGGTCAATCATTTGCTGATAATGAGCTACAATCTTACAACAAGCCATTTTGAAGTTTTAGATCACCAAATTGGTCAACTGTTTGTTGATAATCAGCTGCAATCTCATAACAAGTCATTCTAAGATTCTAGATCACTGAATTGGTCAACCATTTGTTGATAATGAGCTACGAACTGATAACAAGTCATTTTGAGGTTTCACATTGTTGAATTGGTCAATAGTTTGCTGATAATGAGCTACAATCTTATAACAAGCCATTTTAAGGTTCTAGAGCATTGAATCAGTCAACCGTTTGCTAATAATGAGCTATAATCTCACAAAAAACTATTCTGAAGTTCTAGATCACTGAATTGGTCAACCGTTTGCTGATAATGAGCTACAATCTCGTAACAAGTTAGTTTGAGGTTCCTGATGATTGAATCAGTAACCGTTTGCTAATAATGAGCTAGAATCTCATAACAAGCCATTGTGAGCTTCTAGATTACCGAATTGGTCAACCGTTTATTGACAATGAGCTATAATCTTATAACAAGTCATTCTGAGATTCTAGATTGTAGAATCAGTCAACCATTTTCTGATAATGAGCTACAATCTCATAACAAGTCATTCTAAGGTTCCATATCACTGAATTGGTCAACTGTTTGCTGATAATGAGTTGTCTTATAACAAGTCATTCTGAGGTTCTAGATCATTGAATCGGTCAACCATTTGTTGATAATGAGCTACAATCTTGTAATAAACTATTTTAAAGTTTTAGATCACCAAATCGGTCAACTATTTTCTCATAATGAGCTACAATCTCATAACAAGCCATTCTAAGGTTCTAGATCACTGAATCGGTCAACTATTTGCTGATAATGAGCTAGAATCTCATAACAAGAAGTTATGAGCTTCTAGATCATTGAATCGGTAAACCATTTGCTGACAATGAGCTGTAATCTCATAACAAGTCATTCTGAGATTCTAGATTTCCAAATTGGTCAACCATTTGCTTATAATGAGCTACAATCTCATAACAAGTTGTTCTGGGGTTCCACATCGCCGAATTGGTCAACCATTTACTGATAATGAGCTATAATCTTATAACAAGCCATTCTAAGGTTCTAGATCACTGAATCGGTCAATCATTTACTGATAATGAGCTACAATCTCACAACAAGCCATTCTGAAGTTCTAGATCACTAAATTAGTCAATCGTTTGCTGATAATGAGCTACAATCTCGTAACAAACCATTCTGAGGTTCTAGATAATTGAATTGGTCAACTGTTTGCTGATAATGAGCTAGAATCTCATAACAAGTGGTTGTAAACTTCTAGATCACCGAATCGATCAACTGTTTGCTAATAATGAGCTGTAACATCATAACAAGTTATTTTGAGATTCTAGATCATTGAATCGGTCAACCGTTTGCTTATAATGAGGTACAAACTCATAAAAAGTCATTCTAAGGTTCCACATCACCAAATTGATCAACCATTTGCTGATAATGAGCTACAATCTTATAACAAGTCATTCTGAGGTTCTAGATTGCTAAATCAGTTAACTGTTTGCTAATAATGAGCTACAATCTCACAACAAGTCATTATAAAGTTCTAGATCACTGAATCAGTCAACTATTTGCTGATAATAAGCTACAATCTTGTAACAAGTCATTCTGAAGTTCGAGATCATCGAATCGGTCACCCATTTGCTTATACTAAGTTAGAATCTCATAACAAGCCATTGTGAGATTCCAAATCCCTGAATTGGTCAATTGTTTGTTGACAATGAGTTGTTAGCTCATAATATGTCATTTTGAGATTCTAGATCACTGAATCAGTCAACCATTTGTTGATAATGAGCTACAATCTCATAAAAAATCATTCTGAGGTTCCACATCACTGAATTGGTCAACTATTTGTTGATAATGAGCTACAATCTTATAACAACCCGTTTTGAGGTTCTAGATTGTTGAATCAGTCAATCGTTTGTTGATAATGAGCTACAATCTCACAATAAGCTGTTATGAAGTTTTAGATTTCCAAATCGATCAACCGTTTGCTGATAATGAGCTACAATCTCATAACAAGCCATTTGAGGTTCCAAATCATCAAATTGATCAACCATTTGCTGATAATGAGCTAGAATCTTATAAGAAGAAATTGTGAGCTTCCAGATTGTTAAATCATTCAACCATTTGCTAATAATGAGATGTAATCTCATAATAATTCATTCTGAGATTCTAGATCACCAAATTGGTCAACTATTTGCTGATAATGAGCTACAATCTCATAACAAGTCATTCTAAGGTTCCACATCACTGAATCAGTTAGCTGTTTGTTGATAATGATCTACAATCTTACAAAAAACTATTCTAAGGTTCTAGATCATTAAATCGGTCAACCGTTTGCTGATAATGAGCTACAATCTCACAATAAGTTGTTCTGAAATTCTAGATCGCCGAATTGTTTAACCGTTTGTTGATAATGAGCTAGAATCTTGTAACAACCTGTTCTGAGGTTCTAGATCATCAAATCAGTCAACCATTTGCTTATAATGAGATAGAATCTCATAACAAGTAGTTGTGAGCTTCTAGATTGCCAAATCAGTCAACCGTTTGTTGATAATGAGGTACAATCTCACAATAAGTTATTTCCAAGTTCTAGATCACCAAGTCGGTCAACCGTTTGCTAATAATGAGCTACAATCTTATAACAACCCATTCTAATATTCCAGATCATCAAAAAGGTCAAGGGTTTGCTGATAATGATTTAGAATCTCATAACAAGCCATTGTGAGCTTCTAAATCACCAAATCAGTCAACCATTTGCTGACAATGAGCTATAATCTCATAACAAGTCATTCTAAGATTCTAGATCACTGAATCGGTCAACCATTTGCTGATAATGAGCTACAATCTCATAACAAGTCATTCTGAGGTTCCACATTGCCAAATTGGTCAACTGTTTGCTGATAATGAGCTACAATCTTATATTAAGCCATTCTAAGGTTCTAGATCATGGAATCAGTCAACCGTTTGTTGATAATGAGCTACAATATCGTAACAAGCAGTTCTAAAGTTCTAGATCACTGAATCAGTCAACCGTTTGCTAAAAATGAGCTACAATCTTGTAACAAGTCGTTCAGAGGTTCTAGATCGCTGAATCGGTCAACTATTTGCTAATAATGAGCTAGAATCTCATAACAAATAGTTGTGAGCTTCAAGATCGCCTAATCTATCAACCATTTGCTGACAATGAGTTGTATTCTCATAACAAGTCATTCTGAGATTGTAGATTGCTGAATTGGTCAAGCGTTTAATGATAATGAGCTATAATCTCATGACAAGTCATTCTGAGGTTGCACATCACTGATTCAGTCAACTATTTGCTAATAATAAGCTACAATCTTATAACAAGTCATTCTGAGTTTTTAGATCACTGAATCGGTCAACCGTTTGCTGATAATGAGCCACAATCTCATAACAAGCCATTCTGAAGTTCTAGATCACCGAATTGGTCAACCATTTGCTGACAATGATATACAATCTCGTAACAAGCCATTCAGAGGTTCCAGATCATCGATTCGGTCAACCGTTTGCTGATAATGAGCTAGAATACCATAACAAGCAGTTGTGAGCTTCCAGATCGCTGAGTCAGTCAACTATTTGCTGACACTGAGCTATAATCTCATAACAAGTCATTATGAGATTCTAGATCACCAAATTAGTTAACCATTTGCTGATAATGAGCTACAATCTCATACATTCTAAGGTTTCACATTGCTGAATCAGTCAATCATTTGATCATAATGAGCTACAATCTTATAACAAGTCATTCTAAGGTTCTAGATCACTGAATCGTTCAACCGTTTGTTGATAATGAGCTACAATCTCGTAACAAGCTATTCTGAAGTTCTAGATCACTGAATCAGTCAACTGTTTGCTGATAATGAGCTACAATCTCGTATGAAGTCATTCTGAGGTTTGAGATTGTCTAATTGGTCAACTGTTTGCTAATAATTAGCTAGAATATCATAACAAGTAGTTGTGAGCTTCTAGATCGCCAAAACGGTCAATCATTTGCTAACAATGAGCTGTAGTCTCATAACAAGTCATTCTAAGATTCTAGATCACCAAATCGATCAACCATTTGCTGATAATGAGCTACAATCTCATAAAAAGTTATTTTGAGGTTCCACATTGCCGAATCGGTCAACCATTTGCTGATAATGAGCTAAAATCTCATAACAAGCAGTTGTGAGCTTCCAGATTGCTGAATCGGTCAACTATTTGCTAACAATGAGCTGTAATGTCATAACAAGTCATTCTAAGATTCTAGATCACTAAATCAGTCAACCATTTGCTAACAACAAGCTGTAATCTCATAACAAGTCATTTTGAGGTTCCACATCATCGAATCGGTCAATCGTTTGCTGATAATGAGCTACAATATTATAACAAGCCATTCTAAGGTTATAGATCATTAAATCGGTCAACCTTTTGCTGATAATGAGCTACAATCTTATAAAAAGTTGTTCTAAGGTTCTAGATTACTGAATCAGTCAACCGTTTGCTGATAATGAGCTACAATCTCACAACAAGCTGTTCTGAAGTTCTAGATTGCCGAATTGGTCAATCATTTGCTGATAATAAGCTACAATCTTGTAACAAGCCATTCTGAGGTTTGAGATCATTGAATCGGTCTACTGTTTGCTGATAATGAGATAGAATATCATAGCAAGGCATTGTGAGCTTCAAGATTGTCAAATCGGTGAACCATTTTTTGACAATGAGTTGTAATCTCATAACAAGTCATTCTGAGATCTCGATCGGTGAATCGGTCAATCATTTGTTGATAATAAGCTAGAATCTCATAACAAGACATTGTGAGCTTCCAAATTGCCGAATCGGTCAACCATTTTCTGACAATGAGCTGTAATCTCATAACAAGTCATTCTGAGATTATAGATCGCCAAATTGGTCAACCATTTGCTGATAATGAGCTACAATCTCATAACAAGTCATTCTGAGGTTCCATATCACCAAATCAGTCAACTATTTGCTGATAATGAGCTACAATCTTATAACAAGCCGTTTTAAGGTTTAGATTACTAAATCGGTCAACCATTTGTTGATAATGAGCTACAATCTTGTAACATGCAATTTTGAAGTTCTAGATTGTCGAATCGATCAACCATTTTCTGATAATAAGCTACAATCTCATAACAAGCTATTCTTAAGTTCTAGATTGCCGAATCGGTCAACTGTTTGCTGATAACGAGCTAGAATCTTATAGAAAGTAGTTGTGAGCTTCTAGATCACCAAATTGGTCAATCATTTGCTGACAATGAGTTCTAATCTCATAACAAGTCATTTTGAGATTCTAGATCACCGAATTTGTCAACCATTTACTAATAATGAGCTACAATCTCATAACAAGTCATTCAGAGGTTCCACATCACCGATTTGGTCAACCATTTGCTGATAATGAACTACAATCTTATAACAAGCCATTTTGAGGTTCTAGATTGCTGAATCAATCAACCATTTGCTGATAATATGCTACAATCTCACAAAAAGCCATTCTAAAGTTCTAGATCACCGAATCAGTCAACCATTTGCTGATAATGAGCTACAATCTCATAACAAGCCGTTCAGAGGTTCCAGATCAATGAATCGGTCAACCATTCACTGATAATGAGCTAGAATATCATAACAAGTAGTTGTGCACTTTGAAATCACCAAATTGGTCAACTGTTTTCTAAAAATAAGTTGTAATCTCATAACAAGTCATTCTAAGATTCTAGATCACCAAATTGGTCAACCATTTGCTAATAATGAGCTACAATCTCATATGTTCTAAGGTTCCATATCACTGAATCGGTCAATCATTTGATCATAATGAGCTACAATCTTATAAAAAAGTCATTCTGAGGTTCTAGATCACTAAATTAGTGAACCATTTGTTGATAATGAGCTACAATCTTGTAACAAGCCGTTCTGAAGTTCTAGATCGCTGAATTGGTCAATCGTTTGCTAATAATGAGCTACAATCTCATAACAAGCCATTTTTAGGTTTGAGATCATTAAATCGGTCAACCATTTGTTGATAATTAGCTAGAATCTCATAACAAGTAGTTGTGAGCTTCTATATCACCAAAATAGTCAACCGTTTGTTGACAATTAGCTGTAATCTCATAACAAGTCATTTTGAGATTCTAGATCGCCAAATCGGTCAACTCTTTATTGATAATGAGCTACAATCTTATAACAAGTTATTCTGAGGTTCCACATTGCTGAATCGTTCAATCATTTGTTAATAATGAGCTACAATCTCATAACAAGTAGTTGTGAGCTTCTAGATTGCTGAATCGGTCAACCATTTGTTGAACATGACCTGTAATCTCATAACAAGTCATTCTTAGATTCTAGATGACCGAATCAGTCAACCATTTGCTGACAATGAGCTGTAACCTCATAATATGTCATTCTAAAGTTCTAGATCACTGAATCAGTCAACCATTTGCTGATAATGAGTTATAATATCATAATAAGCCATTTTGAGGTTTTAGATCGTTGAATCAGTCAGCCATTTTCTGATAATGAGATAGAATATCATAACAAGAAGTTGTGAGCTTCTAGATCACCAAATCAGTCAACCATTTGCTGACAATGAGCTATAATCTCATAAAAAGTCATTCTAAGATTCTAGATCACCGAATCAGTCAACTATTTGCTGATAATGAGCTACAATCTTATAACAAGTTGTTCTGAGGTTCCACTTCACCAAATCAAACAACCATTTGCTGATAATAAGCTATAATCTTATAAAAAGCCGTTCTAAGGATCTAGATTGTTGAATCGGTCAACTATTTGTTGAAAATGAGCTACAATCTCACAATAAGCCTTTTGAAGTTCTAGATCACCGAATCGGTCAGCTGTTTGCTGATAATGAGCTACAATCTTGTAATAAGCCATTCTAAGGTTGCAGATCATCAAATCGGTCAACCATTTTCTAATAATAAGCTACAATCTCGTAACAAGTTGTTCTGAGGTTCCACTTCATTGAATCGAACAACCATTTGCTGATAATGAGCTACAATCTTATAACAAGTCATTCTAAAGATCTAGAACACTGAATCGGTCAACCATTTGTTGATAATGAGCTACACTCTCATAACAAGCTATTCTAAAATTCTAGATCGCCAAATCGGTCAACCATTTGGTGATAATGAGCTACAATCTCATAACAAGCCATTCTGATGTTCTAGATCACCAAATCGATCAACCATTTGTTGATAATGAGCTAGAATCTCATAACAAGTAGTTGTGAGCTTTTAGCTCACCAAACCGGTCAACTGTTTGCTGACAATTAGATGTAATCTCATAACAAGTTATTCTAAAATTTTAGATCACTAAATCGGTCAACCATTTTCTGATAATGAGCTACAATCTCATAACAAGTCATTTTGAGGTTCCACATAGATGATTCAGTCAACCATTTGCTGATAATGAGCTACAATCTTATAAGAAGCCATTATGAGATTCTAGATTGTTGAATCAGTCAACCATTTGCTGATAAAGAGCTACAATCTCACAAAAAGCTATTTTAAAGTTCTAGATCGCCGAATCGGTCAACTGTTTGCTGATAATGAGCTACAATCTCATAACAAGTCATTCTGAGGTTCCACATCACCAAATCGGTCAATCGTTTGATCATAATGAACTACAATCTTATAACAAGCTTTTCTAAGGTTCTAGATCATTGAATTGGTCAAGTGTTTGCTGACAATGAGTTGTAATCTCATAACAAGTCATTCTAAGATTCTAGATCGCTAAATCAGTCAACTGTTTGCTGATAATGTGCTACAGTCTTATAATAATTTGTTATGAGGTTCTAGATTGCTAAAATTGTCAACCGTTTGTTGATAACGAGTTACAATCTTATAACTAGTCATTCTAAAGTTCTAGATCGCAGAATCGGTCAACAGTTTGCTGATTATGAGCTACAATCTCATAACAAGCCATTCTGAGGTTCTAGATCGCCAAATCGGTCAATCGTTAGCTGATAATGAGCTAGAATCTCATAACAAGCAGTTGTGAGCTTCTAGATTGCTGAATGAGTCAACCATTTGCTGACAATGAGCTATGATCTGATAACAAGTCATTCTGAGATTCTAGATCGCTGAATCAGTCAACTATTTGCTAATAATGAGCTATAATCTCATAACAAGTCATTTTGAGGTTACACATCACCAAATCGGGCAATCGTTTGCTGATAATGAGCTATAATATTATAACAAGCCATTCTAAGGTTCTAGATCATTAAATCGGTCAACCATTTGCTCATAATGAGCTACAGTCTCACAACAAGCCATTCTGAAGTTCTAGATCACTGAATCGGTCAACCATTTGTTGATAATGAGCTACAATATCGTAATAAGCCATTCTGAGGTTCTAGATTATCAAATTGGTCAACTGTTTGCTAATAATGAGCTACAATCTTATAACAAGATGTTTTGAGGTTCTAGATCACTGAATCGGTCAACCATTTCCTAATAATGAGCTACAATCTCACAATAAGTTGTTATGAAGTTCTAGATCACCGAATCGGTCAACCATTTCCTGATAATAAGCTACAATCTCATAACAAGCCATTCTGAGGTTCCAGATCACCCAATCGGTCAAATGTTTGCTGATAGTGATCTAGAATGTCATAAGAAGGCATTGTTAGCTTCCAGATCACCAAATCAGTTAATCGTTTGCTAATAATGAGTTGTAATCTCATAACAAGTCATTCTCAGATTCTAGATCGCTGAATTAGTCAATTGTATGCTGATAATGAGCTCCAATCTCATAAAAATTCATTCTGAGATTCTACATCGTCAAATCGGTCAACTATTTGCTGATAATGAGCTTCAATCTTATAAGAAGTCATTCTGAGGTTCTAGATCACTGAATCGGTCAACCAATTGTTGATAATGAGCTACAATCTCGTAACAAGCCATTCTAAAGTTCTAGATCATTGAATTGGTCAATCATTTGCTAATAATGAGATGTAATCTAATAATAAGTCATTCTAAGGTTCTAGATCATCAAATTAGTAAATCATTTTCTAATAATGAGCTACAATCTCATAACAAGTTGTTTTGAGGTTCCACATTATGAAATTGGTCAACTATTTGTTGATAATGAGGTATAATCTTATAAAAAGCCATTCTGAGGTTCTAGATCACTGAATCGGTCAACCATTTGCTGATAATGAGCTATAATCTCATAACAAGCCATTTTGAAGTTTTAGATCACCGAATCAGTCAACCGTTTGTTGATAATGAGCTACAATCTTGTAACAAGCCATTTTGAGGTTCTAGATCATCAAATCAGTCAACCATTTCCTAATAATGAGCTAGAATCTCATAACAAGCCATTGTAAGCTTCCAGATCGCTGAATCGGTCAACCGTTTTCTAACAATGAGTTGTAATCTCATAACAAGTGATTTAGAGATTCTAGATCGCTGTATTGGCAACCATTTGCTGATAATGAGCTACAATCTCATAACAAGTTATTATGAGGTTCCACATCGCCAAATCAGTCAACCATTTCTTGATAATGAGCTACAATCTTATAACAAGCCGGTCTAAGCTTCTAGATAGCTGAATCACTCAATCGTTTGCTGATAATGAGCTACAATCTCATAACAAGCCGTTCTAAAGTTCTAGATTTCTGAATCAGTCAATCGTTTGCTAATAATGAGCTACAATCTCGTAATAAGCTATTCTGAGGTTCTAGATTGTCGAATCGGTCAATTGTTTGCTGATAATGAGCTAGAATCTCATAACAACTAGTTGTGACCTTCCAAATTGCCAAATTAGTCAACCATTTTTTGACAATGAGCCGTAATCTCATGAGAAGTCATTTTCAGATTCTAGATCGCTGAATCGGTCAACCATTTGCTGATAATGAGCTACAATCTCATAACGAGTCATTATGAGGTTCCACATCACTAAATAGGTCAACCATTTGCTGATAATCAGCTATAATCTTATAAAAAGCCCTTCTAAGGTTCTAGATAACTGAATTGGTCAACCATTTGCTGATAATGAGCTACAATCTCACAACAAGCCATTTTGAAGTTCTAGATCACCGAATTGATCAACCGTTTGCTGATAATGAGCTACAATCTCATAACAAGTCATTTTGAGGTTCTATATCGCCAAATTGGTCAACTGTTTGATGATAATAAGCTACAATCTTATAGCAAGCCATTCTTAGGTTCTAGATCGTTGAATCGGTCAACTGTTTGTTGATAATGAGCTACAATCTCACAAGAAGCCATTCTGAAGTTTGAGATCACCTAATCAGTCAACTATTTGCTGATAATGAGCTACAATCTCATAACAAGCCATTCTGAGGTTCTAGATCATTGAATCGGTCAACCATTTGCTGATAATGAGCTAGAATCTCATAACAAGCCATTCTGAGGTTCCAGATCGCCAAATCGGTCAACTGTTTTTTGATAATGAGGTAGAATCTCATAACAAGTTGTTCTGAAGTTCTAGAACGCCGAATCAACCATTTGCTGATAATAAGCTACAATCTTGTAACAAGCCATTCTGAGGTTCCATATCGCCCAATCGGTCAAATTTTTGTTGATAATGAGCTAGAATGTCATAACAAGCCATTGTGAGCTTCCAGATTGCCGAATCAGTTAACCATTTGCTAACAATGAGTTATAATCTCATAATAAGTCATTCTGAGATTCTAGATCACCCGATTGGCCAACTGTTTCCTGATAATGAGCTACAATCTCATAACAAGTCATTCTGAGGTTCCAGTTTGCCAAATTGGTTAATCGTTTGCTGATAATGAGCTACAATATTATAACAAGTTGTTCTGATGTTCTAGATAGCTGAATCAATGAACTATTTGTTAATAATGACCTATAATCATACAAAAATCCATTATGAAGTTCTAGATCATTGAATCAATCAATTGTTTGTCAATAATGAGCTATAATCTCGTAACAAGCCATTCTGAGGTTTCAGATCATCAAATCAATTTACCGTTTCCTGATAATGAGCTACAATCTTATAATAAGCAGTTGTGAGCTTCTAGATCACTAAAATAGTTAACTATTTGCTGACAATGAGCTATAATATCGTAACAAGCCGTTCTGAGGTTCCAGATCATTGAATCAGTTAATCGTTTGATGATAATGAGCTAGAATCTCATAACAAGCCATTGTAGGCTTCCAGATCATTGAGTTTCTTGACAATGAGCTGTAATCTCATAACAAGTCATTCTGAGATTCTAGATCACTAAATCGGTCAACTATTTGCTGATAATGAGCTACAATCTCATAACAAGTCATTCTAAGGTTCCACATCGCTGAATCAGTTAACTGTTTGCTGATAATGAGCTATAATCTTATAACAAGCTTTTTTGAGGTTCTAGATCACTAAATTGGTCAACCCTTTGCTGATAATGAGCTACAATCACATAAAAAGCCATTCTCAAGTTCTAGATCACCAAATCAATCAATTATTTGCTGATAATAAGCTACAATCTTGTAACAAGCCATTCTGAGGTTCTAAATCATTGAATTGGTTTATCATTTCCTAATAATGAGCTACAATCTTATAACAAGGAGTTGTGAGCTTCCAGATCACCAAGTTTGTTGACAATGAGCTGTAATCTAATAACAAGTCATTCTAAGATTCTAGATCGCTGAATCAGTCAACCGTTTGTTGATAATGAGCTACAATCTCATAACAAGTCATTCTGAGGTTCCACATCACTGAATCATTCAACCGTTTACTGATAATGAGCTATAATCTTATAACAAGCCATTCTAAGCTTCTAGATCGCTGAATCGGTCAACCATTTGCTGATAATGAGCTACAATATCACAATAAGTAATTCTAAATTTTGCGATTACCAAATCGGTCAACCATTTGCTGATAATGAACTACAGTCTCGTAACAAGCCATTTTGAGGTTCTAGATCATCGAATCGGTTAAGCATTTGCTAATAATGAGCGAGAATCTCATAACAAGTAGTTGTGAGCTTCGAGATCGCCGAGTTTGCTGACAATGAGCTGTAATCTCATAAAAAGTTATTCCAAGATTTTAGATCACCGAATCTATCAACCATTTGTTGATAATGAGCTACAATCTCATAATAAGTCCTTCTGAGGTTTCACATCGCCAAATCGGTCAATCATTTGCTGATAATGAGATACAATCTTATAACAAGTTGTTCTGAGGTTTTAGATTGCTAAATCGGTCAACCATTTGCTGATAATGAGCTAGAATGTCATAAAAAGCCATTATGAGCTTCCATATCACTAAATTGGTCAACCGTTTACTGATAATGAGTTGTAATCTTCATTCTGAGATTCTAGATCACCGAATCGGTCAACTATTTGCTGATAATGAGCTACAATATCATAACAAGTCATTCTGAGGTTCCACATCGCTGAATTGGTCAACCCTTTGCTGATAATGAGCTACAATCTTATAAAAAGCTGTTCTAAGGTTCTAGATCACTGAATTGGTCAACCATTTGCTGATAATGAGCTACAATCTCACAAGTCATTCTAAATTTCTAGATCACTAAATTGGTCAACCGTTTACTTATAATGAGCTACAATCTTGTATCAAGTCATTATAAGGTTCTAGATCGTTGAATTGGTCAATTATTTGCTGATAATAAGCTAGAATCTCATACGAGTAGTTATGAGCTTCCAGATCGCTGAATCGGTCAACCATTTACTTATAATGAGCTACAATCTTGTATCAAGTCATTATGAGGTTCTAGATCGTTGAATCGGTCAATTATTTGCTGATAATGAGTTAGAATCTCATACGAGTAGTTATGAGCTTCCAGATCACTGAATTGGCCAACTATTTGCTGACAATGAGCTGTAATCTCATAACAAGACATTCTGAGATTCTAGATAGCTGAATCGGTCAATCATTTTCTGATAATGAGCTATAATCTCATAACAAGTCATTCTGAGGTTCCACATCACCAAATCGGTCAATCATTTGCTGATAATGAGCTACAATCTTTTAAAAATCCATTTTAAGGTTCTAGATCATTGAATCAGTCAACCGTTTGCTGATAATGAGCTACAATCTCACAACAAGTCATTCTTAAGTTCTAGATCACCGAATCGATCAACCGTTTGTTGATAATGAGCTACAATCTTGTAACAAGTAGTTCTGAGGTTTAAGATCATCGAATCGGTCAACCATTTGCTGATTATGAGCTATAATCTCATAACAAGTAGTTGTGAGCTTCCAAATTGCCAAATCAATCAACCGTTTGCTGACAATGAGCTGTAATCTCATAACAAGTCATTCTAAGATTCTAGATTGCCAAATTGGTCAACCATTTGCTAATAATGAGCTACAATCTCATAACAAGTCGTTCTAAGGTTCCACATCGCCAAATCGGTCAACTGTTTGCTGATAATGAGCTACAATCTTATAACAAGCCATTTTAAGGTTCTAGATCACTGAATCGGTCGACCGTTTGCTGATAATAAGCTACAATCTCACAAAAAGCTATTTTGAAGTTCTAGATCACCGAATCGGTCAACTATTTGCTGATAATGAGCTACAATCTTGTAACATGTCATTTTGAGGTTTGAGATTGTCGAATCGGTCAACCGTTTGCTAATAATTAGCTAGAATCTCATAACAAGAAGTTGTGAGCTTCTAGATCACTGAATCGATTAACCATTTGCTGACAATGAGCTGTAATCTTATAACAAGTCCTTCAAAAATTCTATATCACCAAATAAGTCAACCAATTGCTGACAATGAGCTACAATCTCATAACAAGTCATTCTGAGGTTCCACATCACCGAATCAGTCAACTATTTGCTGATAATGAGCTAAATTTGTAAATCACTAAATCAGTCAACTGTTTGCTGATAATGAGCCACAATCTCATAATAAGCCATTTTGAGGTTCCAGATTGTTGAATCGATGAACAATTTTCTTATAATGAGCTAGAATCTCATAACAAGTCATTATGAGGTTCCAGATCACCAAATCAGTCAACTATTTGCTAACAATGAGCTATAATATCATAACAAGTCATTCTGAGATTCTAGATCACCGAATCGGTCAATCGTTTGCTGATAATGAGCTATAATCTCATAACAAGTCATTCTGAGGTTCTACATTGTCGAATGGGTCAACTGTTTGCTAATAATGAGATACAATTTTATAACAAGCCATTCTGAAGTTCTAGATCACTAAATCGGTCAACCATTTGCTGATAATGAGCTATAATCTCACAACAAGCCATTTTAAAGTTCTACATCACTGAATTAGTCAATCATTTGCTGATTATGAGCTACAATCTCGCAACAAGCCATTTTGAGGTTCCAGATCATTGAATCGATCTACTGTTTGCTGATAATGAACTAGAATCTTACAACAAGCCTTGTGAGCTTTCAGATCACCGAATCAGTCAACCGTTTGCTGAAATTGAGCTGTAATCTCATAACATCTCATTTTGAGATTATAGATCGCTGAATTGGTCAACTATTTTTTGATAATGAGCTATAATCTCATAATGAGCTACAATCTCTTAACAAGCCATTCTAAAGTTCTAGATCACCGAATCGGTCAACCGTTGCTGATAATCAACTACAATCTCATAAAAAGCTATTCTGAGGTTCTAGATCACCAAATCAGTTAACCATTTGCTGATAATGAGCTAGAATCTCATAACAAGTAGTTGTGAGCTTCTAGATCGCCAAATCAATCAACCATTTGCTAAAAATGAGTGATAATCTCATAACAAGTCATCATGAGATTCTAGATCACCGAATCGGTCAATTGTTTGTTGATGATGATCTACAATCTCATAACAAGTCATTCTAAGGTTCTACATCACCAAATTGGTCAACCATTTTGCCGATAATGAGATACAATCTTATAACAAGAAGTTCTAAGGTTCTAGATCGCTGAATTGGTCAACCCTTTGCTGATAATGAGCTACAATCTCACAACAAGTCATTCTGAAGTTCTAGATCATCGAACCGGTCAACCGTTTGCTGATAATGAGCTACAATCTCATAACAAGCTATACTGAGGCTCTAGATCATCGAATGAGTCAAGTGTTTGCTGATAATGAACTAGAATCTCATAACAAGTAGTTGTGAGCTTCTAAATCATTGAAACAGTCAACCGTTTGCTGATAATGAACTATAATATCATAACAAGTCATTCTGAGATTCTAGATCGCTAAATCGGTCAACTATTTTCTGATAATGACCTATAATCTCATAACAAGTCATTCTGATGTTCCACATCACTGAATCGGTTAATTATTTGCTAAAATTGAGCTACAATCTTATAACAAGCCATTCTAAGGTTCTAGATCAGTGAATCGATCAACCATTTGCTGATAATAAGCTATAATCTCATAATAAGCCATTTTGATGTTCTAGATTATCGAATTGGTCAACCGTTTGCTGATAAGGAGCTACAATCTTGTAGCAAGCCATTTTGAGGTTTGAGATCATCGAATCAGTCAAGCAATTACTGATAATAAGCTAGAATCTCTTAACAAGCCATTGTGAGCTTCTAGATCGCCTAATCGGTCAACCGTTTGCTGACAATGAGCTATAATCTCATAAAAACTCATTTTGAGCTTCCAGATTGCCAAATCAGTCAACTATTTGTTGACAATGAGCTGTAATCTCATAACAAGTCATTATGAAATTCTAGATCGCCAAACTGGTCAACCATTTGCTGATAATGAGCTACAATCTCATAACAAGTCATTCTTAGGTTCCACATCACCAAATTGGTCAACCATTTTCTAAGAATGAGATACAATCTTATAACAAGCCATTTTAAGGTTCTAGATTGCTGAATCAGTCAATTATTTGCTAATAAAGAGCTACAATCTCAAAACAAGCTGTTCTGAAGTTCTAGATCGCTAAATCGGTCAACCTTTTGCTGAAAATGATCTAAAATCTTGTAACAAGTTGTTTAGAGGTTCAAGATCATTAAATCGGTCAACTATTTGCTAATTATGAGCTGTAATATCATAACAAGTCATTTTGAGATTCTAGATTGCCAAATCAGCCAACCGTTTGCTGATAATGAGCTACAATCTCATAACAAGTCATTCTGAGATTCTACATCATTGAATTGGTCAACCATTTTATGATAATGAGCTATAATCTTATAACAAGCCATTCTGAGGTTCTAGATCGCTGAATTGGTCAACCATTTGCTGATAATGAGCTACAATCTCACAATAAGCTGTTATGAATTTTTAGATCGTCAAATCGATCAACCGTTTGCTGATAATGAGCTACAGTCTTGTAAAAATCCATTTTGAGGTTTGAGATCATTGAATCGGTCAACCATTTTTTGATAATGAGTTAGAGTCTCATAACAAGCCATTGTGAGCTTCCAGATTACCGAATCGGTCAACCGTTTGCTGACAATGAGCTATAATCTCATAACAAGTCATTCTGAGATTCTAGATCACCAAATCAGTCAACCATTTGTTGATAATGAGCTACAATCTCATAACAAGTCATTCTGAGGTTCCCATCACCAAATTGGTCAACCATTTTTTGATAATGAGATACAATCTTATAACAAGCCATTCTGCGGTTCTAGATCACTGAATTAGTCAACTGTTTCTTGATAATAAGCTACAATCTTGTAAAAAGCTATCCTGAAGTTCTAGATCACTGAATCAGTCAACAGTTTGCTGATAATAAGCTATAATCTCGTAACAAATCATTCTAAGGTTCTAGATCACCGAATCGGTCAACCGTTTGCTGATAATGAGCTAAAATATCATAGCAAGGAGTTGTGAGCTTCCAGATCACCGAATTGGTCAACCACTAGTAGACACTAAGTTGTAATCTCATAACAAGTCATTATAAGATTCTAGATCACTAAATCAGTCAACTGTTTGCTGACAATGACCTGTAATCTCATAACAATTCATTATGAGATTCTAGATCATCAAATCGATCAACCGTTTGTTGATAAAGAGCTACAATCTCATAACAAGTCATTCTAATGTTCCACATCACTGAATCGGTCAACCATTTTCTCATAATGAGCTACAATCTTATAACAAGCCATTCTAAGTTTCTAGATCATTGAATCTGTCAGCATTTGCTGATAATAAGCTACAATCTCACAACAAGCCATTCAGAAGTTCTAGATCACTGAATCGGTCAACCCTTTCTTGATAATGAGCTACAATCTTGTAACAAGCCATTCTGAGGTTCTAGGTTGTCATATTAGTCAATAGTTTGCTGATAATGAGCTAGAATCTCATAACAAGCAGTTGTGAGCTTCCAGATCACCGAATCGGCCAACCATTTGTTGATAATGAGCTATAATCTCATAACAAGTCATTCTGAGATTCTAGATCGCTGAATTGGTCAACTATTTGCTGATAATGAGCTAGAATCTCATAACAAATCATTCTTAGTTTCTATATCACCGAATCGGTCAACCGTTTGCTGATAATGAGCTACAATTTTATAACAAGCCATTCTGAGGTTCTAGATCACTAAATCAATATATCATTTCTTGATAATGAGCTATAATCTTGTAAAAAGTCATCCTAAAGTTCTAGATCACCTTATCAGTCAATCATTTGCTGATAATAAGCTACAATCTTGTAAGCTATTCTAAGGTTCTAGATCACTGAATCAGTCAACTGTTTGCTGATAATGGGTTAAAATATCATAACAAGCAGTTGTGAGCTTCTAGATTGCCGAATCAGTCAACTATTTGCTGACAATGAGCTGTAATCTCATAACAAGTCATTATGAGATTCTAGATCACCGAATCTGTCAACTGTTTACTGACAATGAGCTACAATCCCATAAGAAGTCATTCTGAGGTTCTACATCGCCGAATTGATCAACCATTTTCTGATAGTGAGCTACAGTCTCTTGCCATTCTAAGGTTCTAGATGGCTGAATTGGTCAACTATTTGCTGATAATAAGCTACAATCTCACAACAATCTTGTAACAAGCCATTCTAAAGTTTTAGATCATTGAATCGATCAACCATTTGCTGATAATGTGCTAGAATCTCATAACAAGCAGTTGTGAGCTTCCAGGTCGCTGAATTGGTCAATCATTTGCTGACAATGAGCTATAATCTCATAACAAGTCATTATGAGATTCTAGATCACTGAATCGGTCAACTATTTGCTAATAATGAGCTACAATCTCATAACAAGATGTCTTGAGGTTTTGCATCGCTGAATTGGTCAACCGTTTGCTGATAATGAGCTACAATCTTATAACAAGATGTTCTAAGGTTCTATATCACTGAATTGGTCAACCATTTGCTGATAATCAGCTACAATCTTGTAACAAGGTGTTTTGAGGTTTGAGATCATTGAATCAGTCAACTATTTGCTAATAATGAGCTAGAATCTCATAACAAGCCATTATGAGCTTCCAGATCATGGAATCGGTCAATCGTTTGCTAACAATGAGCTGTAATCTCATAACAAGTCTTTCTGAGATTCTAGATCATCGAATTGGTCAACCATTTGCTGATAATGAGCTACAATCGCATAAAAAGTCATTCGAAGGTTCCACATCACTGAATCGGTCAACCGTTTGGTGATAATGAGCTATAATCTTATAACAAGCCATTCTAAGGTTCTAGATCGCTGACTCGGTCAACCGTTTGCTGATAATGAGCTACAATCTCACAACAAGCCATTCTAAAGTTCTAGATCACCGAATCCGTCAACCATTTGCTTATAATGAGCTACAATCTCATAACAAGTTGTTTTGAGGTTCAAGATCATAATCAGACAACCGTTTGCTAATAATGAGCTAGAATCTCATAACAAGCCATTCTGAGATTTCAGATTGCCAAATTGGTCAATTGTTTGCTGACAATGAGCTGTAATTTCATAACAAGTCATTTTGAGATTCTACATCACCGAATCGGTCAACCGTTTGATTATAATGAGCTACAATCTCATAAGAAGTCATTCTAAGGTTCCAGATCATCAAATCAGTCAATCATTTGCTGATAACAAACGACAATCTTATAACAAGTAGTTTTGAGGTTCTAGATCACTGAATGGGTCAACCGTTTGTTGATAATGAGCTACAATCTCACAACAAGTCAATTTGAAGTTCTAGATCACCGAATCGGTCAACTATTTGTTGATAATGAACTACAATCTTGTAACAAGCCATTCTAAGGTTCGAGATCATTGAATCATTCAATTGTTTGCTGATAATGAGATAGAATCTCATAACAAGACATTGTGAGCTTCTAGATCACTAAATCAGTCAACCATTTGCTGACAATGAGCTGTAATCTTATAACAAGTCATTTTGAGATTCTAGATCGCTGAGTCAGTCAATCGTTTGCTAATATTGAACTACAATCTCATTATAAGTCATTCTGAGGTTCCACATTGCCAAATCAGTCGATCATTTGTTGATAATGAGCTACAATCTTATAACAAGTTGTTCTAAGGTTCTAGATCACTGAATTGGTCAACTATTTGCTGATGATGAGTTACAATCTCACAACAAGCCGTTTTGAAGTTCTAGATCGCCAAATCGGTCAATTGTTTGCTGATAATGAGCTACAATCTTGTAACAAGCCATTCTGAGGTTTGAGATCATTGACTCAGTCAATGGTTTGCTGATAATGAGCTACAATCTTGTAACAAGTTATTCTAAAGTTCTAGATAGCCGAATCGGTCAACCCTTTTTTGATAATGAGCTACTATCTAATAACAAGCCATTCTGAGGTTCTAGATTGCTGAATCAGTCAACTATTTGTTAATAATGAGCTACAATCTTGTAACAAGTCATTCTAAAGTTCTAGATTTCCAAATTGGTCAACCATTTGCTGATAATGAGCTACAATCTTGTAACAAGCCGTTCTAAGGTTCTAGATCGTTGAATCGGTCAACCGTTTACTGATAATGAGCTAGAATCTCATAACAAGCAGTTGTGAGCTTCTAGATCACCAATTTGGTCAACCATTTGTTGAAAATGAGCTATAATCTCATAATATGTTATTTTGAGATTCTAGATCGCCGAATCGGTTAACTATTTGCTGATAATGAGCTACAATATTATAACAAGCCATTATGAGGTTCTAGATCGCTGAATTGGTCAATCGTTTTTTGATAATGAGCTATAATCTCATAAAAAGCTATCTTGAAGTTCTAGATCACTGAATCAGTCAATCATTTGCTGATAATGAGCTACAATCTCGTAACAAGTTGTTCTGAGGTTCTAAATCACCGAATCTGTCAACTGTTTGTTGATAATGAGCTAGAATCTCATAACAAGCAGTTGTGAGCTTCTAGATTGCTGAATCGGCCAACTATTTGCTGACAATGAGTTGTAATCTCATAACATGTCATTCTGAGATTCTAGATCACCGAATCGGATAACCGTTTACTGATAATGAGCTAAAATCTTGTAACAAGTCATTCTGAGGTTCTAGGTAACTGAATCAGTCAACCGTTTGCTGATAATGAGCTAGAATCTCATAACAAGCATTTGTGAGCTTTCCAATTTCCGATTTGGTCAACTATTTGCTAACAACGAGTTGTAATCTCATAATAAGTCATTCAGAGATTCTAGATCACTGAATCGGTCAATTGTTTGTTGATAATGAGCTACAATCTCATAACAAGTCATTCTAAGATTCCACATCGCCAAATTGGTCAACTGTTTGCTAGTAATTTTTTAAAATCTTATAACAAGCCGTTCTAATGTTCTAGATCACTAAATCGGTCAACCATTGCTGATAATGAGCTACAATCTCACAATAAGCCATTATGAAGTTCTAGATCGCCGAATCGGTCATCCATTTGTTGATAATGAGCTACAGTCTTGTAACAAGCCATTATAAGGTTCTAGATCATCAAATTGGTCAACCATTTCTTGATAATGAGCTAGAATCTCATATCAAACAGTTGTGAGCTTTCAGATCCTCAAAGATCTAGATCTCCGAATTGATCAACCGTTTGCTGATAATGAGCTAGAATCTCATAACAAGTTGTTCTATGGATTTACATCACCAAATTGGTCAACAATTTTATGATAATGAGCTACAATCTAATAACAAGTCATTCTGAGGTTCTAGATCACTGAATCAATCATCCATTTATTGATAATGAGCTACAATCTCGTAACAAGCCATTCTCAAGTTCTAGATCAATGAATCGGTGAACCATTTGTTGATAATGATCTACAATCTTATAAACAGTCATTTTGAGGTTCTAGATCACTGAATCGGTCAACCGTTTGCTGATAATGAGGTAGAATCTCATAACAAGTAGTTGTGAGCTTCCAAAATGCTGAATCTGTCAACCGTTTTCTGACAATGAGCTATAATCTCATAACAAGTCATTTAGAGATTCTAGATCATCAAATCAGTCAACCGTTTGCGGATAATGAGCTACAATCTCATAACAAGTTATTCTGAGGTTCCACATCACTGAATCGGTCAACCATTTGCTGATAATGAGCTACAATCTTAAAACAAGTCATTCTAAGGTTCATGATTACTGAATCGGTCAATTGTTTGCTAATAGTGAGTTAGAATCTCATAACAAACCATTGTGACCTTCCATCTCACTGAATCAGTCAATCGTTTACTGAAAATAAGTTGTAATCTCATAACAAGTCATTCTGAGATTCTAGATCGCCGAATCGGTCAACCATTTGCTGATAATGAGCTACAATCTCATAACAAGTGGTTCTGTGGTTCCACATCACTGGATCAATCAACCATTTTCTGATAATGAACTACTATCTAATAATAAGTTATTCTAAGGTTCTAGATCACTGAATCAGTCAACTATTTGTTGATAATGAGCTACAATCTTGTAACAAGCTATTCTGAAGTTTTAGATCGCTGAATCGGTCAACTATTTGCTGATAATGAGCTATAATCTTGTAATAAGACATTCTGAGGTTCTAGATCATCGAATTGGTCAACTGTTTGCTGATAATGAGCTAGAATCTCATAACAAGTAGTTGTGAGCTTCCATATTGCCAATTTGATCAACCGTTTGCTAAAAATGAGCTATAATCTCATAAAAAGTCATTTTGAGATTCTAGATTACTGAATCGGTCAACCATTTGGTGATAATGAGCTACAATATTATAAAAAACTATTCTGAGGTTCTAGATCACTAAAGCGGCCAACTATTTGTTGATAATGAGCTACAATCTCGTAAAAAGCCATCCTAAAGTTTTAGATTGCGAAATCAGTCAATCATTTGTTGATAATGAGCTACAATCTTGTAACAAGCCGTTCTGAGGTTCTAATCACTAAGTCTGTCAAATGTTTGCTGATAATGAGCTAGAATCTCATAACAAGCAGTTGTGAGCTTCCAGATTGCCATATCAGTCAACCGTTTGCTAGCAATGAGCTATAATCTCAATAACATGTCATTTTGAGATTCTAGATCACTGAATCTATCAACCTACTGATAATGAGCTACAATCTCATAATAAGTCGTTATGTGGTTCCACATCGCAAAATCAGTCAACCGATTGCTGATAATGAGCTAAAATCTTATAACAAGTCATTCTGAGGTTCTAGATCACTAAATCAGTCAACCATTTGTATTGATAATGAGGTACAATCTTGTAACAAGTCATTCTAAAGTTTTAGATTGTTGAATCGGTCCACCATTTGCTGATAATGAGATAAAATATTGTAACAAGTCATTCTGAGGTTCTAGGTCACCGAATCAGTCAACTATTTGTTGATAATGAGCTAGAATCTCATAACAAGCAGTTGTGAGCTTCCAGATCACCAAATCGGTCAACTATTTGCTAACAATGAGTTGTAATATCATAAAAAGTTATTTGGATATTCTAGGTCACTGAATTGGTCAATCATTTGCTAATAACGAGCTACAATCTCATAACAAGTCATTCTGAGATTCCACATCACCGAATCAGTCAATCATTTGCTAGTAATTTGTTAAAATCTTATAACAGGCCATTCTAAGGTTCTAGATCGCTAAATCAGTCAATCATTTGCTAATAATGAGCTACAATCTCACAACAAGCCATTCTAAAGTTCTAGATCACCGAATCAGTCATTTGTTTGCTGATAATGTGCTACAGTCTCATAACAAGCCATTCTGAGGTTCTAGATCATCGAATCGGTCAACCATTTGCTGATAATGAGCTAGAGTCTCATAACAAGCAATTGTGAGCTTCCAGATGGTCAAATCAGTCAACCATTTGCTGACAATGAGCTGTAATCTCATAACAAGTCATTTTGAGATTCAAGATCACCGAATCGGCCAACCGTTAGCTGATAATGAGCTACAATCTCATAACAAGTCATTCTGAGGGTCTACATCACCGAATCGGTCAACCATTTGCTGAGAATGAGCTACAATCTTATAATAAGCCATTCTAAGGTTCTAGATCACTGAATTGGTAGCCCATTTGCTAATAATGAGCTACAATTTCACAACAAGCCATTCTGAAGTTCTAGATTGCCAAATCGGTCAAATTTTTGCTGATAATGAGCTACAATCTTGTAACAAGCCATTTTGAGGTTCTAGATCATCAAATTAGTCAACTATTTGCTGATAATGAGATAGAATCACATAACAAGCAATTGTGAGCTTCCAGATCACCAAATTAGTCAATGATATGCTGACAATGAGCTATAATCTCATAACAAGTCATTCTAAGATTTTACATCGCCAAATCATTCAACTGCTTGCTGATAATGCGCTACAATCTTCATAACAAGTCATTTTGAGGTTCTACATAGCTGAATCGGTCAACCCTTTACTGATAATGAGCTACAATCTTATAACTAGCCATTCTGCGGCTCTAGATTGCTGAATCGGTCAACCGTTTGCTGATAATGAGCTACAATCTCACAATAACTCATTCTAAAGTTCTAGATCACCGAATCGGTCAACCATTTGCTGATAATGAGCTATAATTTCATAACAAGTCATTCTGAGGTTCTAGATCGTCAAATTGGTCAACCATTTGCTGATAATGAGCTACAATCTCATAAAAAGCCATTATGAGCTTCTAGATTGCCAAATTGGTCAACCGTTTGCTGACAAAGAGCTGTAATCTCATAAAAAATCATTCTAAGAGTCTAGATCACCGAATCAGTCAACCATTTGTTGATAATGAGCTAAAATCTCATAACTAATCATTCTAAGGTTCCACATCGCCGAATCAGTGAACCATTTATGGATAATGAGCTACAATCTTATAACAAGCCATTCTAAGGTTCTATATCACTGAATCAGTTAACCGTTTGTTGATAATGAGCTATAATCTCATAACAAGTCATTCTAAAGTTCTAGATCACTAAATCGGTCAACCATTTGTTAGTAATGAGATATAATCTCATAACAAGCTGTTCTGAGGTTCTAGATTGCCATATTGGTCAACCGTTTGCTGATAATGAGCTAGAATCTCATAACAAGTAGTTGTGAGCTTCCAGATAACCAAATCGGTCAATCATTTGCTGATAATGAGCTACAATCTCATAACAAGTCATTTTGAGGTTCCACATTGCTGAATCAGTCAACTGTTTGCTAATAATGAGCTACAAACTTATAATAAGTCATTCTATGGTTCTAGATCACTGAATTGGTTAATCATTTATTGATATTGAGCCACAATCTCACAAGTCATTCTAAAGTTCTAGATCACCAAATTGGTCAACCATTTTCTGATAATTAGCTACAATCTTGTAACAAGCAATTCTAAGGTTCTAGATCGTTGAATCGGTCAAATATTTTCTGATAATGAGCTACAATGTCATAACAAGCCATTGTGAGCTTCCAGATCATCGAATTAGTCAACCGTTTGCTGACAATGAGCTGTAATTTCATAACAAGTCATTCTGAGATTTTAGATCACTTAATCGGTCAAATGTTTGCTGATAATGAGCTACAACCTCATAACAAGAAATTCTTAGGTTCTACATCACCAAATCGGTCAACCATTTACTGATAATAAGCTACAATCTTAAAACACACCATTCTGATATTCTAGATCACTGAATCGGTCAACCGTTTGTTGATAATGAGCTACAATCTTGTAACCAACCATTATGAAGTTCTAGATCACAAAATTGGTGAGCTATTTGCTGATAATGAGCTACAATCTCATAACAATCTTTTCTCAGGTTCTAGATCACTGAATCGGTCAACCATTAGTTGATAATGAACTAGAATCTCATAACAAGCTACTGTGAGCTTCTAGATCACTGAATTGGTCAACTGTTTGCTGATAATGAGCTATAATCTCATAACAAGTCATTCTGAGATTCTAGCCTTCCAAATCGGTCAACCATTTGTTGATAAAGAGCTACAATCTCATAACAAGTCATTCTGAGGTTTTAGATCGCCGAATCGGCCAATCCTTTGTTGATAATAAACTAGAATCTCATAACAAACCATTGTGAGCTTATAGATCACTAAATCAGTTAATCATTTGCTAATAATGAGCTATAATCTCATAACAAATCATTCTGAGATTCTAGATCATTGAATTGGTAAACCGTTTGCTGATAATGAGCTACAATCTCATAACAAGTCATTCTGAGGTTCCATATCACCGAATCAGTCAATGGTTTATTGAGAATGAGTTACAATCTTATAACAAGCCTTTCTAAGGTTCTAGATCGCTAAATCAGTCAACTGTTTACTGATAATGAGCTACAATCTCACAACAAGCCATTCTAAAGTTTTAGATCGCCAAATCGGTCAATCATTTGCTGATAATGAGCTACAATCTCGTAACAAGTCATTCTGAGGTTTTAGATCATCAAATTAGTCAAATGTGTGCTGATAATGAGCTAGAATCTCATCACAAGCCATTATGAGCTTCCAGATCACCAAATTGGTCAACCATTTGCTGACAATAAGCTGTAATCTCATAACAAGTCATTCTGAGATTCTAGATCACCTAATCGGTCAACAATTTGCTGATAATGAGCTACAATCTCATAACAAGTCATTCTAAGGTTCCACATCCCTAAATCAGTCAACCATTTGCTGCTAATTATCTATAATCTTATAACGAGCCAATCTGAGGTTCTAGATCACTGAATCGGTCAACTGTTTATTGATAATGAGCTACAATCTCTTAACAAGCCATTCTAAAGTTCTAAATCGCCGAATTAGTCAACCATTTGCTGACAATGATCTATAAACTTCTAACAAGTCATTTTGAGATTGTAGACCACCAAATCGGTCAACCATTTGTTGATAATGAGCTACAGGCTCATAACAAGTCATTCTGAGGTTCCACATTGTTGAATCGGTCAACTGTTTGCTAATAAAGAGCTATAATCTTATAACAAGCCATTCTAAGGTTCTAGATCACTAAATCGGTCAATCGTGTGCTGATAATGACCTATAATCTCACATCAAGCCATTCTAAAGTTCTAGATCGTCGAATCGGTTAACTATTTTTTAATAATGAGCTACAATCTCATAATAAGCCATTCTAAGGTTCTAGATCATCAAATCATTCAACCATGTGCTGATAATGAGAAAGAATCTCATAACAAGTAGTTGTGAGCTTCTAGATCATCAAATCGGTCAATCGGTTACTGATAATGAGCTATAATCTCATAACAAGTTATTCTGAGATTCTAGATCGCCAAACCAGTTAACCGTTTGCTGATAATAAGCTACAATCTCATAACAAGTCATTATGAGGTTCCACATCGCCGAAACAGTCAACCGTTTGATGATTTCTAAGCCACAATCTTATAACAAGCCATTTTGAGGTTCTATATCACTGAATCAGTCAACTGTTTGCTGATAATGAGCTACAATCTCACAACAAGTCATTCTAAAGTTCTAGATTGCCGAATCAGTCAACTATTTGCTGATAATGAGCTACAATCTTGTAACAATCCATTCTGAGTTTCCAGATCGTCGAATCGGTCAATTATTTGCTGATAAAGAGCTAGAATCTCATAACAAGCAATTGTGAGCTTCCATATCCCCTAATCGGTCAACCATTTGCTGATAATGAGTTATAATCTCATAACAAGTCATTATGAGAGTCTAGATCACCAAATCGGTCAACCATTTTCTGATAATGAGCTAATATCTCATAACAAATCATTCTGAGGTTCTACATCACCGAATTGGTCAACCATTTGGTGATAATGAGCTACAATCTTATAATAAGCCATTTTGAGGTTCTAGATCGCTGAATCGGTCAACCATTTGTTGATAATGAGCTACAATCTTGTAACAAGCCATTTTGAAGTTCTAGATCGCTGAATCAGTCAACTGTTTGTTGATAATGAGCTACAATCTCATAACAAGCCAATCTCAGGTTCTAGATTGCCAAATTGGTCAACCGTTTTCTGATAATGAGCTAGAATCTCATAACAAGCAGTTGTGAGCTTCCAGATTGCCAAATTGGTCAACCATTTGGTGACAATGAGCTATAATCTCATAATAAGTCATTCAAAGATTCTAGATTGTCAAATCGGTCAACCTGTTAGCACTATTTTAAAATTTTTTGAATCCCTTAGTCTTATCATTTTCCCGAGATTTCTTGTTTTCAAAGTCTTGTGTTTTACAGCTCAAAATGAGTCAATCACTTTTTGAAGTCATATTTCATCTTTAGTCGCTTTGTCGCATCAGTTTTATTATAAGGTTTTTAAGTTGTGCGAGTAGGAGACGAGCTGTTAATGAAAAGGTTAATCGCGCAATCGTGAGCTGTTTGAGTCAAGTTTCAGTATGCCTACGAGTGGGTGACGAGTAATAAAATTATGTATCGCGCAATCGCGATGAGCCCAAGTTAAGTAATCATCTGTCTGCGAGTGAGTGGGTCTTATGTTTGTAGAGGTTAATTGCGCAGTCGCGAGCTATTTTTGAAGTTAACTCGAAGGTTAGCGAGTCAGCGACGAGCTAAGGTCATGTCTATCACGTAGTCGCTGGAAATTTGTGCTGTATATTTTATGCTCCGCGACCGAGCGAGTATTGTTGAAACTTAAGCGGTCGCACAGTCCCATCAAACTTATATCAATGTTTTGAGTTGCGCGAGAGCGCGACGAGGTCATGTCATGTAGTTATCGCTTACTCGCATAGGTTTAACTCATGTTGTTTTATGCAGAGCGAGTGCGCGACCAAGATATAAAACAAGGAGATGAGATGTGCATCGCTCAGTTGCACAATTACTTATCAAGTTCCGTGATAGTCCGCGACCGAGCGACTAAGAACCCATTTAAATGCCTCGCTCAGTCGCTGAAGCTTCGAGGTAATGAAAGGTCAGCTCACGAGCATGCAATGAGCAGAGAAAGAATGATGTCGCGCACTTGCTAGTCAATGCAGATGATCAGAAAAGAGCTCGCAAGTGAGCGACAAGGAAAAAGGTGAAGCAATCGCGCACTTGTGATATGAAATGAAATGAAAGTTTGGAGCCCGCGAGCGTGCGACGAGCCAAAGGAGAAGGTCATCGCTCAGTCACCGAGCAGATGAAAAGAAAGACAAATAGCTTGCGATTGCGCAATTGAGCAAAGAACTATGCATCGCTCAGTCGCGCATTAGATGATAGCAGAAATAGAAGGACAGTGAGTGAGCGATTGGACAGAATGTGAGTTATAAGAAATGAATATCGCTCAGTCATCTAGTCTATGAAGAAAAAGGAGATCAGCTCGCGGGTATGCGACGAGCCGGAGGGAGAAAAGCATCGCTCAGTCGCCCAGATTCAGATGACCAGAAAAGATGAATTCACAAGAGTGCTAGATAAGCTCAAAACTGC
>MU227123.1:203260-235511 GCA_018584345.1 Thuja plicata | reverse complement strand
GAACTCAAAGTGCAGAAGGTTTCAAAACCTTGTTTCTATTATTCTATTCTATGCTGAGTCAGTGTTTGGGATAAATAGAGTGAACCCTCAGAGGGTATTTTTATATCAGCAAGAAAAGGGAACAACACAACCATTGCCTGATAATGAGCTACAATCTCATAACAAGTCATTCTGAGGTTCCACATTGCCAAATCGGTCAACCGTTTGTTAATAATGAGCTATAATATTATAACATGTCATTTTGAGGTTCTAGATCACTGAATCGGTCAACCATTTGTTGATAATGAGCTACAATCTCATAACAAGCCATTTTGAAGTTCTAGATGGCTAAATCGGTCAACTATTTGGTGACAATGAGCTATAATCTCATAGCAATTCATTCTGAGATTCTAGATTACTGAATCACTCAACCATTTGTTAATAATGAGCTTCAATCTCATAACAAGTAGTTCTGAGGTTCTACATCACCAAATCGGTCAACCGTTTGCTGATAATGAGCTACAATATCATAACAAGTCTTTCTAATGTTTTAGATCACTGAATTGGTCAACCTTTTACTGATAATGAGCTAAAATCTCACAATAAGTCATTCTAAAGTTCTAGATCACTGAATCAGTCAATCATTTGCTGATAATGAGCTAAAATCTCATAACAATCCATTCTGAGGTTCAAGATTGCCCAATCGGTCAATGGTTTGTTGACAATGAGCTATAATCTCATAAAAAGTCATTCTGAGATTCTAGATCACCAAATCGGTCAACCATTGCCTGATAATGAGCTACAATCTGATAACAAGTCATTCTGAGGATCTACATCGCCAAATTGGTCAACCATTTGTTGATAATGAGCTACAATCTTATAACAAGCCATTCTAAGGTTCTTAATCACTGAATAGGTCAACTGTTTGCTGATAATGAGCTACAATATGGTAACAAGCCATTCTAAGGTTATAGATCATTGAATTGGTCAAACGTTTGCTGATAATAAGCTAAAATCTCATAACAAGCCATTGTGAGCTTCCAGATCGCCAAATCGGTTAAGTGTTTGTTTACAATGGGTTGTAATCTCATAACAAATCATTCTAAGATTCTAGATCGCTGAATAGGTCAACCATTTGCTGATAATGAGCTACAATCTCATAACAAGTCATTTTGAGGTTCCACATTGCTGAATCGATCAATCATTTGCTGATAGTGAGCTACAATCTTATAACAGGCCATTCTAAGGTTCTACATCACTGAATCAGTCAACCGTTTATTGATAATGAGCTACAATCTTGTAACAAGCTATTCTGGAGTTCTAGATAGCCAAATCAGTCAACCATTTGTTGACAATGAGCTATAATCTCATAACAAGTCATTCTGAGATTCTAGATCGGTGAATTGGTCAACCGTTTGCTGATAATGAGCTACAATCTCATAACAAGTCATTCTAAGGTTCTAAATTGCTGAATTGGTCAACTATTTGCTGGTAATGAGCTACAATCTTATAACTAACCATTCTAAGGTTCTAGATCACTGAATCGGTCAACTGTTTGCTGATAATGAGCTATAATCTCACAATAAGTCATTATGAGATTCTAGAGCATTGAATCTATCAGCCGTTTGCTGATAATAAGCTACAATCTCATAACAAGTCATTCTGAGGTTCCACATCACCAAATCAGTCAACCTTTTGTTGATAATGAGCTACAATCTTATAACAAGTTATTCTGAGGTTCTAGATTACTGAATCGGTCAACCGTTTGTCGATAATGAGCTACAATCTAACAACAAGCCATTCTAAAGTTCTAGATCATTGAATTGGGCAACCATTTTGTGGTAATGAGCTACAATCTCATAACAAGCTGTTCTGAGGTTCCAGATCATCAAATCGGTCAACCATTTGCTGATAGTGAGCTAGAATCTCATGACAAGCCATTGTGAGCTTCGAGATCGCTAAATCAGTCAACCATTTGCTGACAATGAGCTGTAATCTCATAACAAGTCATTCTAAGATTCTAGATCACTGAATTGGTCAACCATTTAGTGATAATGAGCTACAATCTCATAACAAGTCATTTTGAGGTTCCACATCACCGAATCGGTCAACCATTTACTGATAATGAGCTACAATCTTATAACAAGCTATTCTGAGGTTCTAGATCACTGAATCGGTCAACTGTTTGTTGATAATGAGCTACAATCTTATAACAAGTCATTTTAAAGTTCTAGATTGCTGAATCAGTCAACCTTTTGCTTATAATAAGCTACAATCTTGTAACAAGCTATTCTTAGGTTCTAGATCATTGAATCGGTCAACCATTTGCTAATAATCAGCTAGAATCTCATAACAAGTAGTTGTGAGCTTCTAGATCACCCAATCGGTCAACTGTTTGCTAACAATGAGCTTTAATCTCATAACAAGTCTTTCTGAGGTTCTACATCATTGAATTGGTCAATTGTTTGTTGATAATAAGCTACGATCTGATAATAAGTCATTCTAAGGTTCTGCATTGTCGAATCGGTCAACCATTTGCTGATAATGAGCTACAATCTTATAACATGTTGTTCTAAGGTTCTAGATCACTGAATCGGTCAACCGTTTGCTGATAATGAGCTTCAATCTCACAACAAGCCATTCTAAAGTTCTAGATCGCTGAATCGGTCAACCATTTGCTAATAATGAGCTACAATCTCGTAACAATCTATTCTAAGGTTCTAGATCATCAAATTGGTCAACTATTTGCTGATAATGAGCTAGAATCTCATAACAAGATGTTGTGAGCTTCCAAATCATTGAATTGGTCAACCGTTTGCTGACAATGAGTTGTAATATCATAACAAGTCATTCTAAGATTCTAGATCACCAAATCGGTCAACCATTTGATGATAATGAGCTATAATCTCACAACAAGCCATTTTGAAGTTCTAGATCACCGAATTGGTCAACTGTTTGTTGATAATGGGCTATAATCTCATAACAAGCTATTCTGAGGTTTTAGATCATCAAATCGGTCAATCGTTTGCTGATAATGAGCTAGAATCTCACAACAAGCCATTGTGAGCTTCCAGATCCTCACATCAGTCAACCATTTGCTAACAATGAGCTGTAATCTCATAACAAGTCATTCTAAGACTCTAGATTTCCGAATTAGTCAACTGTTTGATGATAATGAGCTACAATCTCATAAAAAGTCATTCTGAGGTTCCACATCGCCAACTCGGTCAACCGTTTGCTAATAATGAGCTAAAATGTTATAACAAGTTATTCTAAAGTTCTAGATCACTGAATCGGTCAACCATTTGCTGTTAATGAGCTCCAATCTTGTAACAAGCCATTCTAAAGTTCTAGATCATCGAATCGGTCAATCATTTTCTAATAATGAGCTATAATCTCTTAACAAGCCGTTCTGAGGTTCTAGATCACCAAATCGGTTAACCGTTTGCTGATAATGAGCTAGAATCTCATAACAAGCTGTTGTGAGCTTCTAGATTGCCAAATCGGTGAACCGTTTGCTTATAATGAGTTGTAATCTCATAAAAAGTCATTCTGAGATTCTAGATCGCCAAATTGGTCAACCATTTGCTGAAACTAGCTACAATCTCATAGCAAGTCATTCTGAGGTTCCACATTACGGAATTGGTCAACTGTTTGCTGATAATGAGCTACAATCTTATAACAAGTCGTTCTAAGGTTCTACATCACTGAATCAGTCAACCATTTCTTGATAATGAGCTACAATCTCATAACAAGCCATTCTAAAGTTCTAGATAGCTGAATCAGTCAACTATTTGTTGATAATAAAATATGATCTTGTAACAAGCCGTTCTCAGGTTCTAGTTCATCAAATCGGTCAACCATTTGCTGATAATGAGCTAGAATCTCATAACAAGACATTGTAAACTTCCAGATCACCAAATCAGTCAACCATTTGCTGACAATGAGCTATAATCTCATAACAAGTCATTCTGAGATTCTAGATCGTTGAATCACTCAACCATTTGCTGATAATGAGCTACAATCTCATAACTAGTCATTCTACGGTTGCACATCACCGAATCAGTCAATTGTTTACTTATAATGAGCTACAATATTATAACCAGCCATTCTAAGGTTCTAGATCACTCAATCGGTCAACTCTTTGCTGATAATGAGCTACATTCTGACAACAAGCCATTCTGAAATTCTAGATTGCCGAATCGGTCAACCATTTGTTGATAATGAGCTACAATCTCATAAAAAGTTATTCTAAGGTTCTAGATCATCGAATCAGTCAACTGTTTGCTGATAATGAGCTAGAATCTCATAACAAGTAGTTGTGAGCTTCCAGATCACCAAATCAGTCAACTATTTTCTGACAATGAGCTGTAATATCATAACAAGTCATTCTGAGATTCTAGATCATCAAATCGGTCAAGCATTTGCTGATAATGAGCTACAATCTCATAACAAGTCTTTCTAAATGTTTACAATGCCGAATTAGTCAACTTTTTGCTGAGAATGAGCTACAATCTTATAAAAAGTCATTCTAAGGTTCTAGATTGCTGAATCAGTCAACCATTTGCTGATAATGAGCTACAATCTTACAACAAGCCGTTCTGAAGTTCTAAATCACTGAATCGGTCAACTATTTACTAATAATGAGCTATAATCTCATAGTAAGCCATTCTAAGATTCTACATCACTGAATCGATCAACCATTTCCTGATAATGAGCTAAAATCTTATATTAAGCCATTCTAAAGTCAACCGTTTGCTGGCAATGACCTGTAATCTCATAACAAGTCATTCTGAGATTCTAGATCACTGAATCGGCCAACCATTTGCAGATAGTGAGCTACAATCTCATAACAAATAATTCTCAGGTTCCACATCGCCAAATTGGTCAACTGTTTGCTGATAATGAGCTACAATCTTATAACAAGTCATTCTGAGGTTCTAGATCATTGAATCGGTCAACTGTTTGTTGATAATGAGCTACAATCTCATAACAAGTTGTTCTAAAGTTCTAGATCACTGGATCGGTCAACCATTTACTGATAATGAGCTATAATCTCATAATAAGCCATTCTAAGGTTCTAGATTGCTAAATTGGTCAACCGTTTGCTGATAATGAGCTAGAATCTCATAACAAGCAGTTGTGAGCTTCTAGATCGCTGAATCGGTCAACCATTTGTTGAAAATGAGTTGTAATCTCATAACAAGTCATTCTAAAATTCTAGATTTCTGAATTAGTCAACTATTTACTAATAATGAGCTACAATCTCATAAAAAGTCATTCTGAGGTTCTACATTGCTGAATCAATCAACCGTTTGTTGATAATGAGCTACAATATTATAACAATTCATTCTGAGGTTCTAGATTGTTGAATCGGTCAACTGTTTATTGATAATGAGCTACAATCTCGTAACAAGCCATTCTAAAGTTCTAGATCGCCGAATCTAAAAAAATTGTTTGCTAATAATGAGCTACAATCTACTAACAAGCCTTTCTGAGGTTCTAGATCATCGAATCGGTTAACCATTTGCTGATAAAGAGCTAGAATCTCATAACAAGCAATTGTAAGCTTCTAGATCACCAAATTGGTCAATGGTTTCTGACAATGAGCTGTAATCTCATAACAAGGCATTCTGAGATTCTAGATCACCGAATCAGTCAACCGTTTACTGATAATGAGCTATAATCTCATAAAAAGTCATTATGAGGTTCTACATTACTAAGGTGGTCAACCATTCACTGATAATGAGATATAATCTTATAATAATCTATTTTAAGGTTCTAGATCGCTGAATCGGTCAACTGTTTGTTGATAATGAGCTACAATCTCACAACAAGCCATTCTAAAGTTTTAGATTGCCAAATCGGTCAACCGTTTGTTGATAATGAGCTACAATCTTGTAACAAGCCATTCTGAGGTTCAAGATTGTTGAATCGATCAACCATTCACTGATAATGAGCTAAAATCTCAAAACAAGCCATTGTGATATTCCAAATTGCCGAACTGGTCAATTGTTTATTGACAATGAGCTGTAATCTCATAACAAGTCATTCTGAGATTCTAGATCACCGAATCGGTCAACCATTTGCTGATAATGATCTAAGATCTTATAACAAGCCATTCTGAGGTTCTAGATCGCTAAATCACTCAACCATTTGCTGATAATGAGCTACAATCTCACAACAAGCCATTTTGAAGTTCTAGATCGCCGAATTGGTTAACTGTTTGCTGATAATGAGCTATAATCTTGTAACAAGCCATTTTGAGGTTCTAGATTGTCTAATTGGTCAACCATTTGTTGATCAAGAGCTAGAATCTAATAACAAGTAGTTGTAAGCTTCTAGATCGTCGAGTCGGTCAACGATTTCTAACAATGAGCTATAATCTCATAACAAGTCATTCTGAGATTCTAGATCGCTGAATCAGTCAATCGTTTGCTAATAATGAGCAAGAATGTCATAACAAGTAGTTGTGAGCTTCTAGATCATTGAATCGGTCAATTGTTTGCTAACAATAAGTTGTAATCTCATAACAAGTCATTCTGAGATTCTAGATCACCAAATCAGTCAATTGTTTACTGATAATGAGCTACAATCTTGTAAAAAGATATTCTGATGTTCCACATCACTGAATTGGTCAACTATTTGCTGATAAAGAGCTAAAATATTTTAACAAGCCATTCTAAGTTTCTAGATTGCTTAATGGGTCCACCATTTGCTGCTAATGAGCTACAATCTTACAACAAGCTATTCTGAAGTTCTAGATCGCCAAATCGGTAAACCATTTGCTGATAATGAGATAAATCTCGTAACAAGCCATTGTAAGGTTTGAGATCATCAAATCAGTTAACCATTTGCTGATAATGAGCTAGAATCTCATAAAAAGGCATTGTGAGCTTCCAGAACACCAAATCAATCAACCGTTTCCTAACAATGAGCTATAATCTCATAACAAGTCATTTTGAGATTCTAGATTGCCAAATCGGTCAAGCATTTCTTGATAATGAGCTACAATCTTATAACAAGTCATTCTGAGGTTCCACATCATTGAATCGGTCAACCGTTTGTTGATAATGAGCTACAATCTTATAACAAGCCCATCTGAGGTTCTAGATCACTGAATCGGTCAACTATTTGCTGATAATGAGCTATAATCTCACAATAAGTCATTCTAAAGTTCTAGATCACTGAATCGGTCAACCATTTTCTCATAATGAGCTACAATCTCATAACAAGCCATTTTGAGGTTCTAGATCATTGAATCGGTCAACTATTTGCTGAAAATGAGCTAGAATCTCATAACAAGTCATTTTGAGCTTCCAGATCACCAAATCGATCAATTGTTTGTTGATAATGAGCTGTAATATCATAACAAGTCATTCTGAGATTCTAGATTGCCGAATCAGCCAACCATTTGATGATAATGAGCTACAATTTCATAACAAGTCATTATGTGGTTCCACATCATCAAATCAGTTAACCGCTTGCTGATAATGAGCTACAATCTTATATTAAGCTTCTAGATCACTGAATCAGTGAACCGTTCTCTAGCTACAATCTCACAACAAGCCATTCTGAATTTTTAGATTGCCGAATCAGTCAACCATTTGTTGATAATGAGATACAATCTTGTAACAAGCCATTCTGAGGTTTGAGATCATCGAATCAGTTAACCATTTTCTTATAATGAGTTAGAATCTTACAATAAGCCATTGTGAGCTTCCAGATTGTCAAATTGGTCAACTGTTTGCTGACAATGATCTATAATATGATAACAAGTCATTTTTAGATTCTAGATCATCGAATTGGTCAACTGTTTGTTGATAATGAGCTATAATCTCATAGCAATTCATTCTGAGGTTCCACATGACCGAATCGGTCAATCATTTGCTGATAATAAGCTACAATCTTATAACAAGTCATTCTAAGGTTTTAGATCACTAAATCGGTCAACCATTTGTTGATAATTAGCTACAATCTCACAATAAGCCATTTTAAAGTTCTAGATCACCAAATCGGTCAACTGTTTGCTGATAATAAGCTACAATTTTGAAACAAGTCATTCTGAGGTTCCAGATCATCGAATCGGTCAACAATTTGCTGTTAATGAGCTAAAATCTCATAACAAGTTATTATGAGCTTCCATATCACTGAATCAGTCAATCGTTTGCTGATAATGAGATGTAATATCATAATAAGTCATTCTGAGATTCTAGATCATCAAATCGATCAACCGTTTGCTGATAATGAGCTACAATCTCATAACAAGTCATTTTGAGGTTCCACATTGCCAAATCGATCAACGGCTTTTCTGATAATGAGCTACAATCTTATAATAAGCCATTCTGAGGTTCTAAGTCACTGAATCAGTCAACTATTTACTGATAATGAGCTACAATCTCACAACAACCCTTTCTGAATTTCTAGATCACCCAATCGACCAACTGTTTGCTAATAATAAGCTACAATCTTGTAACAAGTCATTCTGAGGTTCCAGATCATTATATTAGTCAACCGTTTACTGATAATGAGCTAGAATCTACTAACAAGCCATTGTAAGCTTCTAGATTGCCGAATTGGTCAACCATTTGCTGATAATGAACTGTAATCTCATAACAAGTCATTCTGAGATTCTAGATTGTTGAATCATTCAACTGTTTGCTGATAATAAGCTACAATCTCATAACAAGTCATTCTGGGGTTCCACATCGCCAAATTGGTCAACTATTTACTGATAATGAGTTATAATATTATAACAAGCTGTCTTGAGGTTCTAAATCACTGAATCAGTCAACCATTTGTTGATAATGAGATACAATCTGGTAATAAGCTGTTCTGAAGTTCTAGATCATCGAATCAGTCAACCGTTTGTTGATAATGAGCTACAATCTCATAACAAGCCATTCTAAGGTTTTAGATCGCTGAATCGGTCAATCATTTGCTGATAATGAGCTAGAATCTCAGAACAAGTTGTGAGCTTTCAGATCGCTGAATCGGTCAACCGTTTGTTGACAATGAGCTGTAATCTTATAACAAGTCATTCTGGGATTCTAGATCATCGTATCGGTTAACCATTTGCTGATATTGAGCTACAATCTCATAACAAGTCATTCTGGGGTTCCACATCACCGAATCGGTTAATCATTTGCTAATAATGAACTACAATCTTATAATAAGCCATTCGAAGGTTCTAGATCGCTGAATCAATGAACCGTTCTCTAGCTTCAATCTCACAACAAGCCTTTCTAAATTGCTAGATCACCGAATCTGTCAACCGTTTGCTGATAATAAGCTACAATCTTGTAACAAGCCATTCTAAGGTTCGATAATATTGAATCGGTCAACTGTTTGCTGATAATGAGTTAGAATCTTACAACAAGCCATTGTGAGCTTCCAGATTGCCGAATTGGTTAACCGTTTGTTGACAATGATCTATAATCTCATAACAAGTCATTATGAGATTCTAGATCATCAAATCGGTCAACCATTTGCTGATAATGAGCTACAATCTCAAAACAAGTCATTCTGAGTTCCACATTGCCGAATCAGTCAACAATTTTTCTGATAATGAGCTACAATCTTATAACAAGTCATTCTGAGGTTCTAGATCACTAAATTAGTCAACTATTTACTGATAATAAGCTACAATCTCACAATAAGCCTTTCTAAATTTCTAGATCGCCGGATCGATCAACTATTTGCTAATAATGAGCTACAATCTCGTAACAAGCCATTCTGAGGTTCTAGATCATTGAATCGGTCAACCATTTGCCTATAATAAGATAGAATCTCATAACAAGCCATTGTAAGCTTCTTGATTGCCGAATTGGTCAACCATTTGCTGACAAGGAGCTGTAATCTCATAACAAGTCATTCTGAGATTCTAGATCACTAAATCATTCAACTGTTTGCTGATAATGATCTACAATCTCATAACAAGTCATTTTGAGGTTCCACATTGCCAAATTGGTCAACCATTTACTGATAATGAGCTACAATCTTATAACAAGCCATTTTGAGGTTCTAGATCGCTGAATCAGTCAACCATTTGTTGATAATGAGCTACAATCTTGTAATAATCCATTCTAAAGTTCTAGATAGCCAAATCGGTCAACCGTTTGCTGATAATGAGCTACAATCTCATAACAAGCCATTCTGAGGTTCTAGATCACCGAATCAATCAACTATTTGCTGATAATGAGCTAAAATGCCATAACAAGTAGTTGTGAGCTTCCAAATCACTGAATCAGTCAACCATTTGTTGATAATGAGCTACAATCTCATAACAAGTCATTCTGAAGTTCTACATCACCAAATCGGTCAATCATTTGATCATAATGAGCTACAATTTTATAACAAGCCATTCTAAGGTTCTAGATCACTGAATCAGTCAACCGTTTCTTGATAATAATCTACAATCTCATAACAAGTTGTTTTGAAGTTCTATATTTCCGAATCGGTCAATTGTTTACTGATAATGAGCTACAATCTTGTAACAAGCCATTCTGAGGTTCAAGATCATCAAACCACTCAACTGTTTGTTGATAATGAGCTAGAATCTCATAACAAGCAATTGTGAGCTTCCAAATCACCAAAATGGTCAACCATGTGCTGACAATTAGCTCTAATATCATAACAAGTCATTCTGAGATTCTAAATTGCTGAATCGGTCAACTATTTGCTGATAATGAGCTACAATCTCATAACAAGTTGTTTTGAGGTTCCACATCGCTGAATCAGTCATCTATTTGTTGATAATAAGATACAATCTTATAATAAGCCATTTTGAGGTTTTAGATAACTGAATTAGTCAACCGTTTGCTGATAATGAGTTACAATCTCACAACAACCCATTCTAAAGTTCTAGATCATTGAATCGGTCAACCATTTGCTGATAATGAGCTATAATCTCGTAACAAGTCATTTTGAGGTTTTAGATTATCGAATCGGTCAACTATTTGTTGATAATGAGCCAGAATCTTATAACAGTACATTGTGAGCTTTGAGATCACCAAATCAGTCAACCGTTTGCTGACAATGAGCTGTAATCTCATAAAATGTCATTCTGAGATTCTAGATTGCCGAATTGGTCAACTATTTGTTGGTAATGAGCTACAATCTCATAATAAGTCATTCTAAGGTTCCACATCACCAAATCGGTCAACTTTTTGTTGACAATGAGTTGTAATCTCATAACAAGCAGTTTTGAAGTTCTAGATCACTGAATTGGTCAACTGTTTGCTGATAAAGAGCTACAATCTTGTAATAAGTTATTCTAAGGTTCTAGATTGTCAAATCATTCAACTGTTTGCAATTTGCTAGAATCTCATAACAAGTCATTCTAAGATTCTAGATCGCTGAATCTTCTAACTGTTTGCTGATAATGAGCAATAATCTTATAAAAAGCTATTCTAAGGTTCTATATTGCTGAATCGGTTAACCATTTGTTGATAATGAACTACAATCTTGTAACAAGTCATTTTGAAGTTCTAGATCGTTGAATAGGTTAACCGTTTGCTGATAATGAGCTACAATCTCGTAATAAGTTGTTCTAAGGTTCTAGATCACCAAATTGGTCAACCATTTATTGATAATGAGCTAGAATCTTATAACAAGCAGTTGTGAGCTTCTAGATCACCAAATCGGTCAACCATTTGCTGATAATACATTGTCGACTCAGTCAATCATTTGCTGATAATGAGCTACAATGTTATAACAAGCCATTCTAATGTTCTAGATCGCTGAATCAGTCAACCTTTTCTTGATAATGAGCTACAATCTCACAACATGTCATTCTAAAGTTCTAGATCACTGAATCAGTCAACCATTTTCTGATAATGAGCTATAATCTCGTAACAAGTCATTCTAAGGTTCTAGATCATTGAATCGGTCAATCATTTGCTGATAATGAGCTAGAATCTCATAACAAGTAGTTGTGAGCTTCCAGATCACCGAATTGGTCAACCATTTGCTGACAATGAGTTGTAATCTCATAACAAGTCATTCTGAGATTCTAGATAGCCAAATCGGTCAACTGTTAGTTGATAATGAGCTACAATCTCATAACAAGTCATTTTGAGGGTCCACATTACCGAATCGGTTAACCGTTTGCTGAGAATGAGCTACAATCTTATAACAAGCCGTTATAAGCTTCTAGATCACTGAATCAGTCAACCGTTTGCTGATAATGAGCTACAATCTCACAAAAACCCATTCTAAAATTCTAAATTTTCAAATCGGTCAACTATTTGCTAATAATGAGCTACAATCTTGTAACAAGTCATTCTGAGGTTCCAGATCGTCGAATTTAGTCTACCATTTGCTAAAAATGAGCTAGAATCTCATAACTAGCCATTGTGATCTTCGAGATCGCTAAATTGGTCAACCATTTGCTGATAATGAGTTGTAATCTCACAACAAGTCATTCTAAGAATCTAGATCACCAAATCAGACAACCATTTGCTGATAATGATCTACAATCTCATAATAAGTCATTCTGAGGTTCCACATCACCGAATCGGTCAACCATTTGCTGATAATGAGCTACAATCTTATAACAAGTCATTCTGAGGTTCTAGATCGTTGAATCAGTCAACTATTTGTTGATAATGAGCTACAATCTTGTAACAACCCATTGTGAAGTTCTAGATCACCGAATCGGTCAACCGCTTCCTGATAATGAGATACAATCTCATAACAAGTCATTATTAGGTTCCACATCACTGAATCAGTCAATCGCTTGATGATAATGAGCTATAATCTTATAACAAGATGTTTTGAGGTTCAAGATCACTGAATCAGTCAACCGTGTGCTGATAATGAGCTACAATCTCACAACAAGTCATTCTGAGGTTCTCGATCACTGAATCGGTCAATTTTTTGCTGATAATGAGCTAGAATCTCATAACAAGCCATTCAGAGGTTCCATATCATTGAATCGGTCAACTGTTTGCAGGTAATGAGCTAGAATCTCATAATAAGTAGTTGTGAGCTTCTAGATCGCTAAATCAGACAATTGTTTGCAGACAATGAGCTATAATATAATAATAAGTCATTCTTAGGTTCTAGATCGCCGAATCGGTCAACCATTTGCTGATAATGAGCTACAATCTCATAAAAAGTCATTTTGAGGTTCCACATCACCGAATCGGTCAATCGTTAGATCATAATGAGCTACAATATTATAACAAGTCATTCTCAGGTTCTAGATCACTGAATCAGTCAACCATTTGCTGATCATGAGCTACAATCTCACAACAAGCCATTGTGAAGTTCTAGATTGTCGAATCGGTCAACCATTTGCTGAGAATGAGCTACAATCTTGTACCAAGCCATTCTGAGATTCCATATTGTCAAAATGGTCAACCATTTTCCACAATCTCATTAAAAGTCATTCTGAGATTGTAGATCGCCGAATCGGTCAACCGTTTGCTAATAATGAGCTACAATCTCATAACAAGTCCTTTTGAGGTTCCACATCACCAAATCAGTCAACCATTTGCTGATAATGAGCTACAATCTTATAACAAGCCGTTATGAGGTTCTAGATCACTAAATTGATCAACCATTTGCTCATAATGAGCTATAATCTCACAACAAGCCATTCTGAAGTTCTAGATCGCCGAATTGGTCAGCCATTTAATGATAATGAGCTACAATCTAGTAATAAGCCATTCTGAGGTTCTTGATCATTGAATCGGTCAACTATTTGTTGATAATGAGCTAGAATATCATAACAAGCAGTTGTGAGCTTCCATATCACCAAATCGGTCAATCATTTGTTGACAATGAGCTGTAATCTCATACCAATTCATTCTAAGATTCTAGATCACCAAATCGGTCAACCGTTTACTAATAATGAGCTACATTCTTATAACAAGTCATCATGAGGTTCCACATCACCAAATCGGTCAACCATTTGCTGATAATGAGCTACAATCTTATAACAAACCATTCTAAGGTTCTAGATCACTGAATTAGTCAACCATTTTTTGATAATGAGCTAAAATCTCACAAGTAGCTATTTTGAAGTTCTAGATTATCGAATCGATCAACCATTTATTGATAATGAGCTACAATCTCATACCAAGGCATTTTGAGGTTTGAGATCGTCAAATCAGACAACTATTTTCTTATAATGAGCTAGAATCTCATAACAAGCCATTGTGAGCTTCTAGATCATCAAATCAGTCAACCGTTTGTTGATAATGAGCTACATTCTAATAACAAGTTGTTCTAAGATTCTAGTTTGCTGAATTGATTAACCATTTTTTGATAATGAGCTGTAATCTTGTAACAAGCCATTCTAAAGTTCTAGATTGTTGAATCGGTCAACCGTTTGCTGATAATGAGCTGTAATCTCATAACAAGCCATTTTGAGGTTCTAGATCACCAATTCAGTCAATCATTTGCTGATAATGAGCTATAAACTCACAACAAGCTATTCTTAAGTTCTAGATCACCGAATCGGTCAACCATTTGCTGATAATGAGCTACAATCTTGTAACAAGACATTCTAAGTTTCTAGATCATTGAATCGGTCAACCGTTTGTTGATAATGAGCTAGAATCTCATAACAAGATATTATGAGCTTCCTGATCGCCAAATCGGTCAACCGTTTGCTGACAATGAGTAGTAATCTCATAACAAGCCATTATGAGATTCTAGATCGCCAAATTGGTCAACCATTTGCTGATAATGAGCTACAATCTCATAATAAGCCATTCTGAGGTTCCACATCACCGAATCGGTCAACTGTTTGTTGATAAAGAGCTACAATCTTATAACAAGTCATTCTACGGTTCTAGATCATTGAATCGGTCAACCATTTGCTGATAATGAGCTACAATCTCACAACAAGCCATTTTGAAGTTCTAGATTGCCAAATCGGTTAACTATTTGCTGATAATGAGCTACAATCTCGTAACAAGCTGTTGGAGGTTCCAGATTATCAAATCGGTCAACCATTTGCTAATAATGAGCTAGAATCTCATAACAAGTCATTGTGAGCTTCCAAATCGCCAAATCGGTCAACTATTTGCTAATAATGAGTTGTAATCTCATAACAAGTCATTCTGAGATTCTAGATCTCCGAATCAGTCTACCATTTACTGATAATGAGCTACAATCTCATAATAAGTCATTCTAAGGTTCCACATCACTGAATCTGTTAACCGTTTGCTAATAATGAGTTACAATCTTATAACAAGTCATTCTGATGTTCTAGATCACTGAATCAGTCAACTGCTTGATGATAATGAGCTACAATCTCATAACAAGCTATTCTAAAGTTCTAGATCACCGAATCAGTCAACTATTTGATGATAATGAGCTACAATCTTGTAACAAGGCATTCTAAGGTTCTAGATCACTAAATCGGTCAACCATTTGCTGATAATGAGCTACAATCTCATAACAAGTCATTCTGAGGTTCCACATCACTGAATCGGCAACCGTTTACTGATAATGAGTTGTAATCTGATAACAAGTCATTATGAGGTTCTAGATCGCCGAATTGGTAAATTTTTTTCTGATAATGAGCTACACTCTCATAACAAGCCATTTTGAGGTTCCACATCACTGAATCGGTCAACTATTTGCTGATAATGAGCTACAATCTTAACAAGCCATTCTAAGGTTCTAGATCACTGAATCGGTCAACCGTTTGTTGATAATGAGCTACAATCTCACAAGCCATTCTGAAGTTCTAGATTGCTGAATCGGTCAACCATTTTCTAATAATGATCTACAATCTCATAATAAGTTGTTTTGAGGTTCTAGATCATCGAACCAGTCAACCATTTGTTGATAATGAGCTAGAATCTCATAACAAGCAATTGTGAGCTTCCAAATTGCCGAATCGGTCAACCATTTTTTGACAATAAGCTATAATCTCATAACAAGTCATTCTAAGATTCTAGATCACTGAATCGGTCAATTATTTGTTGATAATGAGCTACAATCTCATAAAAAGTCATTCTAAGGTTCCACATCACCAAACCAGTCAATCATTTTCTGATAATGAGCTGTAATCTTATAACAAGCCATTCTGAGGTTCTAGATCGCTGAATCGGCCAAACATTTGTTGATAATGAGCTACAATCTAGTAACAAGTCATTCTGAAGTTATAGATCACTGAATCATTCAATCGTTTGCTGATAATGAGTTACAATAATGTAACAAGCCATTCTAAGGTTCTAGATCGCCGAATCGGTCAACTATTTGCTGATAATGAGCTAGAATCTCATAACAAGCAGTTGTGAGCTTCCAGATCACCAAATCAGTCAATTGTTTGCTGACAATGAGTTGTAATCTCATAAAAAGTCATTCTGAGATTCTAGATCACCAAATTGGTCAATCATTTCCTGATAATGAGTTACAATCTCATAACAAGTTGTTTTGAGGTTCCACATCACCGAATCGGTCAATCATTTACTGATAATGAGCTACAATATGATAACAAGTCATTTTAATGTTCTAGATCACTGAATGTCAACCATTTGCTGATAACAAGCTATAATATTACAAGCCATTCTGAAGTTCTAGATCACCAAATTCGTGAACCATTTGTTGATAATGAGCTACAATCTCATAACAAACTATTCTGAGATTCTTGATCATCAAATCGGTCAACTGTTTGCTGATAATGAGCTAGAATCTCATAAAAAGTAGTTGGGAGCTTCTAGATCACCAAATCGGTCAACCATTTGCTGACACTGAGCTGTAATCTCATAACTAGTCATTCTAGATCATGGAATCTGTCAACTATTTGTTGATAATGAGCTACAATCTCATAACAAGTCATTCTGAGGTTCTACATCACTAAATCGGTCAACCGTTTGCTGATAATGAGCTATAAACTTATAACATATCGCTCTAAGGCTCTAGATCGCTGAATCAGTCAATCATTTGTTGATAATGAGCTACAATCTCACAACAAGTCATTTTGAAGTTCTAGATTGCTGAATCGGTCAACCATTTGTTGATAATGAGCTACAATCTCATAACAAGCCATTCTGAGGTTCTAGATCGTCGAATCGGTCAACTATTTTATGATAATGAGCTAGATTATCATAATAAACCATTCTGAGCTTCTAGATTGTCGAATCGGTCCACCATTTGCTGACAATGAGTTGTAATCTCATAATAAGTCATTCTGAGATTCTAGATTGCCAAATTGGTCACTCATTTGCTGATAATGAGCTACAATCTCATAACAAGTCATTCTGAGGTTCCACATCACTGAATAAGTCAACCATTTCCTAAGAATGAGCTACAATCTCATAACAAGTCATTCTAAAGTTCAAGATCGCTGACTCACTCAACTGGTTGCTAATAATGAGCTACAATCTCGTAACAAGCCATTATGAGGTTTGAGATTATCAAATCGGTCAACCATTTGCTGATAATGAGCTAGAATCTCATAACAAGGCATTGTGAGCTTCCAGATCACCAAATTGGTCAACTGTATACTAACAATGAGCTATAATATCATAAAAACTCATTCTGAGATTCTAGATTGCCGAATCAGTTAACTATTTGCTGATAATGAGCTACAATCTCATAACAAGTCATTTAGAGGTTCCACATCGCTGAATCAGTTAACTATTTACTGATAATGAGCTACAGTCTTATAACAAGCCGTTCTAAGGTTCTAGATCACTAAATTGGTCAACCGTTTGCTGATAATGAGCTATAATCACACAAGCCGTTTTGAAGTTCTAGATCGCTGAATCGGTCAACCATTTGCTGATAATGAGCTATAATCTTGTAATAAGCAATTTTGAGGTTCTAGATCATTGGATCAGTCAACCGTTTGCTGATAATGAGCTAGAATCTCACAACAAGCCATTGTGAGCTTCCAGATGCCGAATCGGTCAACCATTTGCTGACAATGAGCTGTAATCTCATAATAAGTCATTCTGAGATTTTAGATCATCGAATTGGTCAATCGTTTGCTGATAATGAGCTACAATCTCGTAACAAGTTGTTCTGAGGTTCTAGATCATCGAATCGGTCAACCATTTGCTGATAATAAGCTACAATCTGATAACAAGAATTTGTGAGCTTTCAGAATGCTGAATCGGTCAACTATTTGCTAATAATAAGGTATAATCTCATAACAAGTCATTCTAAGATTCTAGATCACCGAATCGGTCAATCATTTGCTAATAATGAGCTACAATCTCATAACAAGTCATTTTGAGGTTCCACATTGCCGAATTGGTCAACCATTCACTAATAATGAGCTTCAATCTTATAACAAGCCATTCTAAGGTTCTAGATTGCTGAATTGGTCAACCGTTTGCTGATAATGAGCTACAATCTCATAACAACCCATTCTCAAGTTCTAGATCACCAAATCAGTCAACTATTTGCTGATAATGAGCTACAATCTCGTAACAAACCGTTCTAGATCACTGAATCTGTCAACCATTTACTGATAATGAGCTGTAATCTAATAACAAGTCATTCTAAGATTCTACATCATCAAATCGGTTAATTGTTTGCTTATAATAAGCTAGAATCTCATAAAAATTCATTCTGAGGTTCTACATCATCAAATCAGTCAATCGTTTGCTGATAACGAGCTACAATCTTACAACAAGCAGTTCTGAGGTTCTAGATTGCTGAATCGGTCAACTATTTGCTGATAATGAGCTACAATCTCATAATAAGTCATTCTAAAGTTCTAGATCGACTAATCAGTCAACTATTTGCTGATAATGAGCTACAATCTCATAACAAGTCATTCTAAGGTATAACAAACTATTCTGAGGTTCTAGATCACTTAATCGGTCAACTATTTGCTAATAATGAGCTACAATCTTGTAACAAGCCATTCTGAGGTTTCAGATCGCCAAATTGGTCATCCATTTGTTGATAATGAGCTACAATCTTATAACAAGCCATTCTGAGGTTCTAGATCACTGAATCAGTCGACTATTTTTTGATAATGAGCTACAATCTCATAACAAGCCGTTCTAAAGTTCTAGATTGCCCAATCTATCAACCGTTTGCTAATAATGAGATACAATCTTGTAACAAGCCATTCTGAGGTTCTAGATCATCAAATCGGTTGACCGTTTGCTGATAATGAGCTATAATCTCATAAATAGTCATTATGAGATTCTAGATCACCAAATCGATCAATAGTTTGTTGATAATGAGATACAATCTCATAACAAGTTGTTATGAGGTTCCACATTGCTGAATCGGTCAACTATTTGCTAATAATGAGCTACAATCTTATAAAAAATCATTCTAAGTTTCTAGATCACTTAATTAGTCAACCATTTGCTGATAATGAGCTATAATCTCACAACAAGCCATTCTGATGTTCTAGATTGTCGAATCAGTCAACCATTTGCTGATAATGAGTTACAATATTGTAACAAGTCATTCAGAGGTTTCAGATCGTCAAATTTGGTCTATCATTTCCTAATAATGAGCTAGAATCTCATAACAAGCCATTGTGAGCTTCTAGATCGCCGAATTGGTCAACTATATGTTGACAATGAGCTGTAATGTCATAACAAGTCATTCTAAGATTCTTGATCACTGAATTAGTCAACTATTTGCTGATAATGAGCTACAATCTCATAACATGTCATTATGAGGTTCCACATCACTGAATTGGTCAAGTGTTTACTGATAATGAGCTACAATCTTATAAAAAGCCATTCTAAGGTTCTAGATTGCTAAATCGGTCAAATATTTACTGATAATGAGCTACCATCTCACAACAAGCCATTTTGAAGTTCTAGATTGCTGAATCGATCAACCATTTGCTAATAATGAGCTATAATCTCATAATAAGCCATTATGAAGTTCTAGATCATCGAATCAGTCAACCGTTTGTTGATAATGAGCTAGAATCTCACAACAATCCATTTTGAGCTTCCAGATTGCTGAATTGGTCAACCGTTTGTGGATAATGAGCTACAATCTCATAACAAGTCATTCTTATGTTCCACATCACCAAATCGGTCAATCATTTGCTGATAATGAGATACAATCTTATAACAAGTCATTCTGAGGTTCTAGATCACTGAATCGGTTAACCATTTACTGATAATGAGCTAGAATCTCTTAACAAGTCATTCTGAGGTTCCACCTTATCGAGTTGGTCAACCATTTGCTGATAATGAGCCACAATCTTATAACAAGCCATTCTAAGGTTCTAGATCGCTGAATCGGTTAACTATTTGCTGATAATGAGCTATAATCTCACAAGTTGTTTTGAAGTTCTAGATCACTGAATTGGTCAACTATTTGCTAAAAATGAGCTACAATCTCGTAACAAGTTGTTCTAAGGTTCTATATCGTCGAATCAATCAAGCGTTTTTTGATAATGAGCTAGAATCTCATAAAAATAGTTGTGAGCTTCTAGATCGCCAAATCGGTCAACTGTTTGCTGACAATGAGCTGTAATCTCATAACAAGTCATTCTGAGATTCTAGATTGTCAAGTTGGTCAACCATTTTTTGATAATGAGGTACAATGAGCTGTAATCTCATAACAAGTCATTCTAAGATTCCAGATTGCCGAATCAATCAACTGTTTGCTGATAATGAGATATAATCTCAAAACAAGTCATTCTAAAGTTCTAGATTGTCAAATCAGTAAATCATTTGCTGATAATGAGCTACAATCTCATAACAAGTCATTCTGAGGTTCCACATCACTGAATCGGTCAACCATTTGCTAAAATTAAGCTACAATTTCATAACAAGCCATTGTCAGCTTCTAGATCATTGAATCTTATAACAAGTCATTCTGAGGTTCTAGATCACTGAATTGGTCAACTATTTGCTAATAATGAGTTACAATCTCACAACAAGTCATTATGAAGTTCTAGATTGCCGAATCGGTCAACCATTTGTGTATAATAAGCTACAATCTTGTAACAAGCCATTCTGAGGTTCTAGATCATTACATCGGTCAATCATTTGTTGAAAATGAGCTAGAATCTCATAACAAGCCTAAGTGAGCTTCCACATCACTGAATCAGTCAACCATCTACTAACAATGAGCTATAATATCATAACAAGTCATTCTGAGATTCTAGATCATCGAATCGGTCAACTTTTTACTGATAATGAGCTACAATCTCATAACAAGTCATTCTAAAGTTCCACATCATTGATCGGTCAACTGTTTGATGCGAATGAGCTATAATCTTATAGCAAGCCATTCTGAGGTTCTAGAGCACTGAGTCGGTCAACTGTTTGCTGATAATGAGCTATAATCTCACCACAAGTCATTCTGAATTTCTAGATCGCCAAATTGGTCCACCGTTTGCTGATAAGGAGCTACAATCTTGTAATAAGCCATTCTGAGGTTCAAGATCATCCAATCAGTCAACCATTTGCTGATAATGAGTTAGAATCTAATAACAAGGCATTGTGAGCTTCCAGATTACCGAATCAGTCAACCGTTTGCTGACAATGAGCTATAATGTCATAACATGTCATTTTGAGATTCTAGATCGCCGAATCAGTCAACCGTTTACTGATAATGAATTACAATCTCATAACAAGTCATTCTGAGGTTTCCATCACCAAATCGGTCAACCGTTTGTTGATAATGAGCTATAATCTTATAACAAGCCATTTTGAGGTTCTAGATCACTGAATCAGTCAACTATTTGCTGATAATGAGCTACAATCTCACAACAAGCCATTTTGAAATTCTAGATCACCAAATCGGTTAACCATTTTCTGATAATGAGCTATAATCTTGTAACAAGCTATTCTAAGGTTCCAGATCATCAAATCGGTCAAAAGTTTGCTGATAATGAGCTAGAATATCATAACAAGTCATTCTGAGCTTCCAAATCACTGAATCGGTCAACCATTTGCTGACAATGAGCTATAATCTCATAACAAGTCATTCTGAGATTATAGATCGCCGAATCGGTGAATCGTTTGCTAATAATGAACTACAATCTCATAACAAGTCATTCTGAGGTTCCACATTTCCAAATCAGTAAATCGTTTGCTGATAATGAGCTACAATCTTATAACAAACCATTCTAAGGTTCTAGATTGCTAAATCGGGCAGCTGTTTGTTGATAATGAGCTACAATCTTGTAACAAGCCATTCTAAAGTTCTAGATCACCGAATCGGTCAACCATTTGATGATAATGAGCTACAATCTTTTAACAAGTCATTCTGAGGTTCTAGATCACTGAATCGGTCAACCATTTGCTGATAATGTGATAGAATCTCATAATAAGAAGTTGTAAGCTTCTAGAACGCTGAATCGGCAACCATTTGCTAACAATGAGCTGTAATCTCATAACAAGTCATTCTGAGATTCTAGATCACTAAATCTGTCAACCGTTTGTTGATAATGAGCTACAATCTCATAATAAGTCATTCTGAGGTTCCACATCATCGAATCGATCAGCCATTTCCTAATAATGAGCTACAATCTTTTATCGTTCTAAGGTTCTAGTTCAATTTTTTGGTCAATCATATCCTGATAATGAGCTACAATCTCTCAACAAGTCATTCTGAAGTTCTAGACCATTGAATCAGTCAACCATTTGCTGATAATGAGATATAATCTTGTAACAAGCCATTTTGAGGTTTTAGATCATCAAATCAGTCAACCGTTTGCTGATAATGAGCTATAATCTGATAACAAGAAGTTGTGACCTTCCAGATCGTTGAATCGGTCAACCATTTTCTAACAATGAGCTATAATCTCATAACAAGTCATTCTGAGATTCTAGATCACTGAATTGGACAACCGTTTGCTGATAATGAGATACAATCTCATAACAAATCATTTTGAGGTTCCACATCACTGAATCGGTCAATCATTTGCTGATAATGATCTACAATCTTATAACAAGCCATTCTAAGGTTCTAGATTGCTGAATCGGTCAACCATTTGCTGATAATGAGCTACAATCTCACAACAACCCATTTTAAAGTTCTAGATATCTGAATCAGTCAACCATTTGCTGATAATGAGCTACAATCTCATAACAAGACGTTCTGAGGTTCGAGATCATCAAATCAGTCAACCGTTTGCTGATTATGAGCTAGAATCTCATAACAAGCCATTGTGAGCTTCTAGATCACCAGATCAGTCAACCATTTCCTAACAATGAGCTGTAATCTCATAACAAGTCATTCTAAGATTCATGATCGCCAAATTGGTCAATCATTTGCTGATAATGAGCTACAATCTCATAACAAGTCATTCTGAGGTTCCACATCATTGAATCAGTCAACCTATTGCTTATAATGAGCTACAATCTTATAACAAGCCATTCTAAGGTTCTAAATCACTAAATCGGTCAACTGTTTGCTGATAATGAGCTACAATCTCACAACAAGCCAATTTGAAATTCTAGATTGCTAAATTAGTCAACTGTTTGCTGATAATGAGCTACAATCTCATAACAAGCTATTCTGAGGTTTGAAATCATCAAATCGATAAACCGCTTGGTGATAATGAGCTAGAATCTCATAAAAAGCTATTTTGAGATTCTAGATCACCAAATCGGTCAACCGTTTGCTGACAATGAGCTATAATCTCATAATAAGTCATTCTGAGATTCTACATCACCGAATTGGTTAACTGTTTGCTGATAATGAGCTACAATCTCATAACAAGTCATTCTGATGTTCCACATCACTGAATCGGTCAACCGTTTGCTGATAAGGAGCTACAATCTTATAATAAGCAGTTCTAAGGTTCTAGATCACTAAATTGATCAACCATTTGCTTATAATAAGCTACAATCTCACAACAAGTCATTCTGAAGTTCTAGATCGACGACTCGGTCAACTATTTGTTGACAGAATCAGCGTTAGGTGTATTCTTGGCATAACATGACAATGCAAGAAAAGAGAGGGCCATTTACTATCTAAGAAGAAATTTGGTTGGATATGAGCTAAACTATACACCCATTGAGAAGTCATGCCTGGCAGTTGTTTTCGCTTCCCAGAAGCTAAGACACTACATGTTGAGTCACCAAACAAAATTGGTCGCACATATTGATCCTCTCAAATACCTATTAAGCAAAGAAGCACTCACGGGAAGACTGGAAAAGTGGGTAATGATCTTAAGTGAGTTTGATATTGAGTACATAGACAAAAATGCCATCAAAGGATAAGTGATCACCAATCAACTAGCAGAGGCACCCATTCAAGACCACCAGCCTATTGTTTCAGACTTTCCTGATGAATCTATCATGACACTACAACCGGCGATCGAGGTATGGAAACTTTATTTTGATGGATCATGTACAAACCATGGTGTGGGGGCAGGGATAGTTCTTATCACTCCAGATCATGATACAATTCCAAAGTCTTTCAAACTTAAATTCCAATGCACCAACAATATAGCGGAATATGAAGCACTAGTCATTGGTTTAAAGATAGCCATTCAATGGAGAATCAAGAACCTGAAAGTCTTTGGCAATTTGCAGTTGGTCATTAGTCAAGTTAACAATGATTATAGGACCAAAGATGAGAATCTCATACCTTACAGAGCACAGCTAGAAAGACTGTGTGTAAATTTTCATTACATTCTCTTTGAGAAAGTCCCAAGAGCACAAAACAAAGTGGCAGACACGATGACTACCATAGCATCCTTGATTGATATGCCAGGTAACGATACCGAATTCCAATTTCTAGTGGAGCAACTCTTGGTGCCATCACATTAGGCATCTATCATAGAATCAGCATGTCTCTTTGTTGGTCCTGATTCCCCATGGTATCAAGATGTCTATAGATATCTCCAAAACCATGTCTTACCCCCAAACTTGTCTAGGAACCAGAGAAAATCCCTCATCCGCCAAGCCTCTAGGTATACCATCCTCTCAACTAATCATACCAACAAAGTCTAGATGGAACATTACTACGATTTCTCACTTCCATGGAATCCCAGAAAGCTTTGTACGTGGTACATGAAGGAATATGTGGAACCCACAGAGGTGGAAACAACTTAGCTAAGAAAATAATATGCATGGGATACTATTGGCCCACAATAGAGATACATGCACACAAGCATGTTCAAAGGTGTAGACATTTTCAAATTCATGGAGACCTCATCCATGTACCAGCCTAGGAACTAAATCCCATTACATCACCGTTACCATTTTCAATGTGGGGATTTGACCTAGTAGGCAAAATCACACCTTCTTCAGCAAATAGACACAAGTACATCATAGCAGCAATGGAATACTTCACCAAGTGGGTGGAAGCAATTCCCCTCACTTACATCACTGGAAAGCAAATAGTGATGTTCATACTTAACCACATCATCTGTCGATACGGGATACCCCAAACAATCTTGACAGATCATGGTACACCTTTCTAGAACAAGGATATTGAAGACCTATGTGAATAGTTCCACATCAAACAAGGGTTCTCCTCATTTTACTACCCTCAAGGGAATGCCCAAGATGAAGCTACAAACAAAATGATCTTAAAAATCTTGAAGAAAATAGTGAACAAATTAGGGAGAGATTGGCATTTACAGCTTAGTCCCGCATTATGGGCATACAGAACTAGTGTAAGAACACCTATGAGAGAAACTCCTTTCTCCCTAGACTATGGAATAGAGGTGGTATTACCCCTTGAAGTAGAAATCCCATCCCTGAGGATATCATTGAAGAACCTGGTTTCAGATAAAGACTATAGAGTGGCACAGCTCGGTAAACTAGAGTTACTAGTTGAAAGAAGGCAACATGCCTTTGACCACTTACAAGGATATCAGAATCACCTTAGAAGGAACTATCACAAGAAGGTGAATCCATGAACATTTGAGGTAGGAGACCTTGTCCTCATGGAAAATTAGAAGAATCAAGCAGAGCAAGTCAAACCCAGAAAGTTTGAGCCTAACTGGCTAGGACCATTTGTTATTGTCAACTCTACTCAAAGTGGGGCATTCATACTAGCAACACCAGAAGGAGATCAACTCCCCAATTACATCAACAACATGCACCTGAAGAGGTTCTACCCTTAAAGGTCTCTATGGTTAAGGCATTTATCTACATATCCAAAAAATACCAAAAAAAAAAATTCAAAAAATACAAAAGTTACCTTGGTGAAAACCTGGCAATCAGGCGCCTTGGCGACAATCAAAAAAAGAAAAAAATTAAAGAGAAAAAAAAATCACTCTCTCAGTGAAAACTTGGCAATCAGGCACTATTGAGTAGGTACCTTGGTGAAAACTTGGCAAACAGGTGCCAAGTGTTCAAATCTGGCTTCACCATCAATGAGCTCCAAAAGCTTGAGCACACTTCAAAATGCAAGACTGACTATCCAAAGCTGTATCTAGAAGCACAATCCCCTCTAAGCACCAAGCACATACCAATGGTTCATTGGTCCACCAGAATAGGGAGCAATTCCAAATGTTCTCAAAAATCCTAAAAATTGGAAAACTCATCAAAAATCCTACAAAGATCAAAAATCAAGAGAAAATCAATCTTCATCAAAAACATTGTAAAAATCTCAAAGAATAAAACCAACTCGGTAATCAAGAGAGAAAGGGGAAAGCACACCTAGTCAATAAAATGTCACAATCATGAGCTTTTCATATCAGCATTGGGCTCATCTGACATAGCTTTATCAATATATCAATTCAATCAGCAAATAACAGGTGAGCAAGCCAAACTATCAATTGTCACAATCATGAACTTTGCGAACAAACATTGGGCACATCTGACACAACTTGATCAGATGCCAACATGATTAGAGCAATCAAATCTATCAATCAATACTGTCATAATCATGAGCTTTGTGAACAAGCATTGGGCACATTTGACATAGCTTGATCAGCTGCCAACATGATCAGAGTAATCAAATCTATCAATCAATACTGCCACAATCATGAGCTTTGCAAACAAGCATTCGACACATCTGACACAGCTTGATCAGCTGCCAACATGATCAAAGCAATCAAGCCAATCAAGCCTATCCAAAGAGTTGAGCCAATCAAGAGTATCCAACTGCATCAAGGAACCACACAAAAATGTTGACTAGGTCAGTCAAGTTTGTCAGATGTCAGTCTATATTTCAGGGTTATGTTCTTACACTACTCCATGATCCACCATATGAGGAGAGTAGCTATGATAGATCATGACTTGTTTTCTTTGATTGTTGTCTGTTGAATGTTCACTTCAATTTCAGGGCCATGATGATTTAGGATAAATGCGGTAGGCGCTGTCACTTATCTGGCAGCCGCGCAGTTCCACGATCTGAGCTTAAACCTGGGAAAGAATTGGACATTCCTTCTCTTTTATTTTGCTTATTTTCTTTATAGAATCAAGAGTTTGCAGCATTATTTAGATGGAATCTGAGTTCTTTAGAGTTCTATCTTGGTTTCTATGGTCTTTCCCTTTATGTTTCAAATAAGATCTCACGATGCTATCCAGATGGACTCTAGGGGCATAGGAGTTCTATCTTGTTTGCTTGGCTTTCCCTTTTGGAAATCAAGAGCTCACAATTTTATCCAGATGGACTCTAGGTGCATAGGAGTTCTATCTTTGTTTCTCTATTTTATATTAATTTCAGAGGACAAGTGGTATCCAGATGGTCAATATCTGGGTGCTTTTGGCTCTCTTTCTTTGCAAACAAGGAACATAGTTGAATCTAGATGGTCAATATTTGGGTGCACTATGGGTCTCTTTCTATTCAATCTCTCTACTCCTACTATCAAGAGGTCATGGCGGTATCCAGGTGGTATGTGATCTGGATCATTCGACGCTCTTTCAAAATATCAGAAAATACAAAAAAGATGCAATGATGACAAATATTGGAAACAGGGGCAACAACTTGGGACAATCATCCTATCTATCAGATCATATCTATCCACAAATGCAAAAAGAATGTCATTTCTAACATTCCATTCTATTAGATCAATCTCAGAGCACATCTATCAAAACTAACTTCTTTCTAACTAACACATGCATTACTCTGAATTTTGTGCATGGTAGATTGCATTCATTTATTGCATAAGAAAAATCCAAAACATGTGCATAGTAGATCATATAATCAATGCATCCATCATCAATAACATCATAACTAACATAGGAATGCATTCATCATCATCATCATATAGTGATTCACTTTTTCAACAAATTAATGCTCATCTGACGCATTTTATATGCTTAATTTGTTGAGGGGAAATATAATCCACTTGCTATCACTGGGGCAAGCTGGGGTAGGATCAAGTCTAAAAATTCTTTGACACACTGTGAAAAGTCACATAGCATCAAAGAGGGGCAAATATAGACACCCTAAAATAGACAGACTTGCGACTTTATATTAAAAACACTAGTTTTCATCTATTAATTAATGGTTTTTTAATCATCTATTTTCCTCTAAATTCATTCCCCAAATCATCTAATCAAATTCCCAAAATTAATTAAATAATTAATTTTATTTAATTAAATAGCTTTAACTGATTAATTAAACTCAATTTCCTATAATTTAAATTCAAATATTTAAACTTACTAATTAAATTCTTCCAATTAAATTAATTTAATTTCATAAAATAAAGCAATTCTTAATCAAAAAGAATTTAATTATCTCAAATGTTGAAAACAATTATTAAATAAATAAATTAAATATTCATTTATCTTCAAAGAGATAACTCCAATCAGATCACATGGGTTACTTCACCCACCTCTTCAGTTCAAAAAGATAACTCATAATTAGCTCTTCAGTTAACCAAACTCTATCTCCTCTTTACCAAATGAAGAGGTGGAGTTTACTGAGGACCTCTCCTGTTCTTTTTGATCTCAACCGTTCATCTCCCCATCTCTAGGATTGATCTTAATCGTTCATATGATCACCAAATCCTATATAATAAACCCTTCATAACCATTTGAAGGGTCTAGGATTTCAAGCTCTTGTGCGCCATTACTCCGTCAATTTGGTTCTAGAATTCAAGCCATCTTGCGATCACACACACATATTTCAATTATCAAATTCTCGACACTTCTCAAGTCATAGACGTTTCCCTGTCAATACTGAGCATCAAGAACAGTGTTTCAGAAAGAGTAGAGAGAAACAATAGAAGCTTCAAGCATCGTGGGGTTTGTATTTATTTGTCTTCCTTTCTCTTGCTTGTACATTTTATTGATCATGTTTCTAGTATTCGTTTAGTAGTCATTATATACTTGATTTGCATTCATTTGTGAAACCTTTGCTACTAACCCTCACCTTTGGAAAGCTTTGGGAATCAAAACAGAGGCGTACAATAACAAGTTATCATGTGTTTCCACATTGCTGAATCGGTCAACCATTTTCTGATAATGAGCTACAATCTTATAACAAGCCATTCTAAGGTTCTAGATCACTGAATTGGTCAATCATTTGCAGATAATGAGCTACAATCTCACAACAAGCTATTTGAAATTTCTAGATCGCCAAATCGGTCAACCATTTAGTGATAATGAACTACAACATCATAACAAGCCATTCTGAGCTTTGAGATCATTGAATCGATCAACCATTTGCTGATAATGAGATATAATCTCATAACAAGCCCTTATGAGCTTCCAGATTGCCGAATCGGTCAACTATTTGCTGACAATGAGCTGTTATCTCATAACATGTCATTCTGAGATTCTAGATCACTAAACCTGTGAACTATTTGCTAATAATGAGCTACAACCTTATAACAAGTCATTCTGAGGTTCCACATCACCGAATTGGTCAACCGTTTGCTGATAATGAGCTACAATCTTATAACAACCCATTCTGAGGTTCTAGATCACTGAATTGGTCAACCGTTTGTTGATAATGAGCTATAATCTCACAACAAGTCATTCTAAAGTTCTAGATCGCCGACTCGGTCAACTGTTTGCTGATAATGAGCTACAATCTCTTAACAAGCCATTTTGAGGTTCCAGATCATCACATCAATCAACCATTTTCTAATAATGAGATAGAATCTCATAACAAGCCATTGTGAGCTTCTAGATCACTGAATTGGTCAACCGTTTGCTGACAATGAGTTGTAATCTCATAACAAGTCATTCTGAGATTCTAGATCACCAAATCAGTCAACCATTTGCTGGTAATGAGTTACAATCTCATAACAAGTCATTCTGAGGTTCCACATCATTGAACTGGTCAACCATTTGCTGATAATGAGCTACAATCTAATAATAAGTTGTTATGAGGTTCTAGATGGCTTAATCGGTCAACCATTTTTTAATAATGAGCTAAAATCTTGTAATAAGTCATTATGAAGTTCTAGATCACTGAATCGGTCAACCGTTTGCTGATAATAATCTACAATCTCATAATAAGTCATTCTGAGTTTCTAGTTTGTTGAATCGGTCAACCGTTTATTGATAATGAGCTACAATCTCACAATAAGTCAATCTAAAGTTCTAGATAGCCGATTCGGTCAACCATTTTCTAATAATGAGCTACAATCCCATAACAAGCCATTCTAAGGTTCTAGATTATTGAATCGGTCAACCATTTACTGATAATGAGCTAGAATCTCATAACAAGCCATTGTGAGCTTCTAGATCACCAAAACGGTCAATCATTTGCTGACAATGAGCTATAATCTCATAAAAAGCCATTATGAGATTCTCGATTGCCAAATCAGTGAACTATTTGCTGATAATGAGCTGCAATCTCATAACAAGTCATTCTGAGGTTCCACATTGCCAAATCGGTCAACCATTTGCTGATAATGAGCTACAATCTTATAGCAAGTCATTCTAAGTTTCTAGATCACTGAATCGGTCAACTATTTTGCTGATAATGAGCTACAATCTCACAACAAGCTGTTCTAAAGTTCTAGATCACCGAATCGGTCAACTGTCTGCTAACAATGAGCTCTAATCTTATAACAAGTCATTTTGAGGTTCTAGATCACCGAATTGGTAAACCATTTTCTAATAATGAGCTACAATCTCATAACAAGCCATTTTCAAGTCCCACATCGCCGAATTGATCAACTATTTGCTGATAATGAGCTACAATCTTATAAAAGGTCATTCTGAGGTTCTAGATTGCTTTATCGGTCAACCGTTTGCTGATAATGAGCTACAATCTTACAACTGTTAGAAACACTGAGAGGGGGTGGTGAATCAGTGTTTGTCTATTAATTACTTTTTAGCAACTTAAACATAAATCAAACATACATTGAATGAAGCTTGACATAAGAACTCATAACACATGATATGATTACGGGGAAACCTTGATCAGAGGAAAACCCCGGTCGAAATCAGTACCCACAAATATTGTACTAAGTATAATGAACCTATTAAATTTCCTTTGCCCTATTAGAAGAAGTCTTTACAATATGAGTACAATGACCTGGTTAAAGGTCTGACCCTATTAGGAGTCTTTTACAAAACCCTGTTAAAGGTATATGGCTCACTGCCTAGGATCACTGCCCAATAGGATGAAGGCTACAACCTTCTAAAAGATTATATACACTATATCAAAATGAACTACTGTGATGACATTTCTTGTCTGATCAGTTCCATGTATGTGTGAATGCTCTTACTCTCTTAAAGAGCTATATCATATACTGACTTCATCTTACTGCTCTTCAATATCTTCTTCTTGAATAATAATCGACGCTTGTAACATAACTTTACATTACATACTAATATGTTCATATCTGAATAGGCGCGACCCAAAACAAAACACTAGTCAGCCCTAAAAAATATACAATGTTTCTGAACAAGTTGGCTCAAGTGTGTTTACTACAATGTTAATTACATCATTACAAAAATATAACCAAAGGCGCTTGGCCATTACATTACAAAATAATTCACGCTGGTCAAAACACTAGTCAGCTTCCATGCTCTATCTTCTGGACTACTAATCTACTGATCTACCTGTAACTTTGTCATACTATTATTTTGTACTATGTGTGTCTGGATGTAGCAGTACATGTGTCATACAACATATATCTGAATGCACATATGTTGACTCAATCTCTCGCATGTGCACTGATGTGCTGATCGCTGAGTATCTCTGTCTGCCATGTTTTCCATACTTATTCATTTTGTCTTTCATGCCAAAAAATAGACATGACTTTGTTGCCATGATGACAATACAAAATGAGTCATGCATCCTCAGGAAGTTAACTTGCCAATAATCTCCCCCTTTGTCATTTATGGCAACAAAGGAATATGGCCAAGTTACTCAAAATGACTTAACACAAAAAATGACTGTATATCATAACATTTTATTGATATATACATATACTTCTCCGCATATACACATTCTATATTACTCCCCCTTTGACATTAATGACAAA
>MU227123.1:179166-203126 GCA_018584345.1 Thuja plicata | reverse complement strand
ACCATGGTGTCATCAATCTATTTGATGTTCTCATTAAGGACTACTAGAGATGGCGCAAGTGCATTTCTCAACTGGGTTTGTCTTATTCTTATCTTGCTGATTTCCAATTTTGCCTTCTCAATTTTATGCAACTGTCCTTGATAGACATTATTGCAAATGTTCATGTCTTGCGTGGATGTTTCAACTGATTTTCTAATGCTATCCACCATGATCTCTGCCAATTCTACCTTTTTAATGTTTTCAGAGGTGAACTTCACTCTGTCCATGTAGTTGGCTATAACTTTCTTTCCCTTAGTTGCCAATTCTTTCAGTATGGATTGCCCAATCTTTAAGGAGTTCAAGTCTAAGGTAAAATTATTTACCAAATCATTCAATCTCTCCTTTTTGTATTCATCTTCTGCAATCTTAGTAGTTGAATCTACTAGGTTTGTAAAGTGTGTTTTGAAGTTTGTCAGAATGTTGTCCACATCTTCAACTAATTAGACTTTGGCTACTTTCTGATCAGCAGACACTAAGTCATTCAAAATGTTTACTGTTTCCAAAAAGTGAGGGTTCCTCATTACTTGTTTCTTCTTTTCTTTTTCCATAGCAAGAACACTGATCTTGATTAGGTTTTCTTCTCCCCATGCATCTAGACTTGTTGAATTAGGTGTTAACCTTGACAACAATGAGGTGGATGGTTGAGTGGATGCTGAGAATATAGTATTCTAACTTCTATCCATGCATGCAATCTTTACTGGTATCTCTTTTATTGGTGTCTCATCACCTTGAGTATCTTTTTCTTCGTTTATGTCAATTTGATCATTGGTGGGAGCTTCATCTTGTTGTGCAAAGGTATCATCAGTGCACATTTCTTCAGTGCTTACAAATGCTTTATCAACTGTGTCCATGTTTTTATCAGATGTTGTCATGGATATCTTGATGTTATCAACCACTATAGTATCTTCTGAGTCTTTATCTGTATCAGAAGTTATTGTCACTGTGGGCACTAAAACCTGTGGAGCTGTTGTAGGTGCTTTTTGAATCACTAGTTCTGTGGCCTATTTGGGAGGAGCTGGAGTAACCTTTGTTGTAGGCATTGTTGATGGATACATGTTTCTATCCATAAACACTTGTGAAAATTCCTTTTCAGTCTCCTTACCTATCTGCTCATACTCTTTGTTCATAATCTGTAGGGTCCTTGTCTTAGTTTGGAGATGAGGCTTCACCAGATCTAATAATATATCCTTCTCATCATGCGAGCATATAGGGAGAAGAGTATCCAATGTTTCTTCTCTTATCCTCATGTCTTCCTCAATTGCATGTCTTTTCATGATCTCCAACAAGTTCCATAACTGATCTGTATCACTGTCTTGAGTTCAAGAACTGACTTCTTAAACTTGATCATATGAGATATGATCATAGAGTGTATCTCAGTCTTATCAATTTCTTGATACTTGTCATATACTTTAGAAAGTGTATCTAATCTCCCTTCATTCACAATCCTAGTTTTCAAAACATTTAGACTAGGTCTAAATCCTACCTTAGGAGGAGCTTGAGTATTCTTTGCTTTGCTCTATGTGTTCCTTGATGATGGATGATTTGTGGGTGCCTATTTTCTTCCTCTAGACTTCTTGCTAGGTATTGAAGGTGGAGTTGAGTCTAGGTCAATAGTGGTAGAGGGCGGAGAGGTTCTCTCAACTTTCTTCTTCTTCTCAATCTGTTCAGCCTTCTCAAGTTCTTTTGCTATCTTGGTATCTCTAGCTTTGTCAAGATCTTCTTGAGTGACTCCATGAACTTTTAGTATGTTAGATATAATTTTGGATGCTTTCCTTTTGTTATCAACACTGTGTAAGATAGTATCCACTTCATTATTCTTCTCTCTATAAGTTCCCCATCTAGGTTCATTAGGATCTTTGGGCGCTGACAATAGAACTTGCACATATCCTTCTAGCACATGTTCTTCCACTTTATAACCAAGAGGATGAATCCATTTGGTTCTAGGTTCAATTGCCTCCATGCAAGTGCAATCTATTTCCACCATGAAACATATGGTATCCTTATATTTTTCAACTATCTTCTCAGATAATCTGAACCTTTTCTTCATCTTAATCCTAAATGTCTTTATATCCATATCCATGGTATCCCTTGCACTGCTCTCTAAAGTGGCCTTGAGTGAAATCTGAGACATTGTGGGTTTGCTCCTATCTAGATAAAGGTTTGCAACCTTTCCAACTATATAGAAATACAAGTAGATGATCAAAGATCCAAACATAAATGTCTTTCTCTTGTCATGCTTGATGATTCAAATGTTTTCAATCAATTTACTATGCAAGATCTCACTTAGGTTGTATTGAGTGTTATCCTTCACCATTCTGATAGCTGCTAGGATTGTTGTTGTAGAGACACTGTTTAACCTGCTTGCTTGCTGAAACTTATACCCAAGTATCATTGTTAAAAGTTTTATGTCATCTTCTTTGATAGGGTCAACTATCATTCTACACTTGTCACTTATAGATAGACAAACTTGTTCAATTTGCTTCTAGACATCCTTGCTAGTAAGAAAAAATTGGTCCAGTCTTGGGAAGTCTAGTTAATTCATGGATTAGGTCTGTAGTGATGCGCACATGAACTTCACCAATCCAATAAAGATCATCATGTATTCTTCTTAGAAAAATCTTCACCCATTCTGGCTCATCAAACTCATGTGCATTAGATTATTTGAAAATAGGGTTATCTATCAAGTGTGTGAACTCATCCTTGAATGTGTAGTTAGGTTTCATCATAGATCTCATATGAGTAGCTATGCTGACATCTCCTACTATTTCCTTCTTCCAGTAAATGTATGCGTGGATATCTTCCACATGAACAACACCTAGTGGGGTTTTGGAGAAAGCCCCTTCCACATCATCTAGTATGGATTTGAATGGATGCTTCTTGAATACAAATATCTTCCTCTCTACAATATCAAATACTACTGGAGTCGCCATACTTACTTGGAACTTGCTTAAGTAGGGTTTCACAAAATTTCAAAATGGCGTGACTGCTAGGGTTCTCTTCTAAACTTCTTATCCGTTTGCTTAACTACCAAATCTGTTATGCTTCTATTCCTTGATTCCTAGTGCTCTAATGCTCTCTAAATTCTGTTATCTCAAATGCAAGTGTGAAGAAGATCAAACACTTACTTTCTTTTATAAAATCTACCACATTTAATGTTTGCAACCATACGCAAATTTCTCAGAGATTTTGAAACTTTGATCCTAATACATTTTAGACAATGAGTGAATGCATATAGTAATATTATGTGCTTATAACCATGAATCCATAGGCGCATACTCAGAGGTGAGTATACAAACCGCGCAGGGGTTCGGAGCTAGAATAGCTCCCCCTAAGACCAAGAAGGTCTATTCAAGTAGAAGTAGATGGTGCATCCACTGTGGATGCATCAACTACTTTGTCAACATCATTGTCCTTCTTTACTTCAACCCAAATTTTTCTTGAACAAACTTAACTTCTCCTTTTTCCTCAAATAGTGATTTCTTAGGATCATCTTACTTTTGAGTTCTAGATCTGCAAAACCTTGAGATGTGTCCAGCCTTTCCACATGTGACAAATGATAGGAGGTCTGATGCTCTTGTTCATCATGTTGCATTTCTTTGTTGTGTGTCCATTGTAGTTACATATCTGACATGCAGTGTTCTGGAAATTCCTTTGAGGTTGATTTCTCTGATTGTTTTGATTCATTTCTTTTATCCCTGTGACCAAACTTATTATAGGAGAAACAATAACCATTGAAAGGTCTTACCTCCTTGCAATCTCTCTCCAAATGACCATGTTTGTTACATGCATAACAAGTTCTATTAACTTGCTTGATTTCCCCTTTAGGTGGATCTATTTTAATCTCTTCAACATTTTCAACTTTCTTTTCTTTTGAAGATGCTTTATGAGGTTTCTTTCTTTCTTGTAATGAATTGACTTCAATTTGTGCTACACTGAATCCAAGACCAGTAGTGTCGCCTTTTTGCTTTTGTGCATTGTGCTAAGATTGAAGTGAATCAGAACTTGAGTGGATTTTATCAATCTTATCCTTTTCTTCTGTTAATTCAGATTCTAACTTATTCTTTATGTTTTTCAATTCCAGGACTTTCATGTTTTCTTTCAAGAGTTCATCATCTAGTTGTTTGCTTTCTTTGATCTTTTCTTCAATAGAAATTTGGCTCTCTGTGACCTGTTCATCCAGATTTTCAACTTTATCTTTCAGAGACATGTTCTCTTCATTGAGCTTTTTGATCATTTTTCCTAAATCACTTGTAGAACAATCTTTCAAATCTTTTCTTAATTTCTTGATAAGAATTTGTAAGCCATCAACTTTCAGTCTAAGTTCTTCATTTTCTTTTTCAGATCTATCAAGATCTTCAAGAGCTGATTCAAGATTCTTTTTCAAATATTTTTCTTCTACTGAGTCCATGATCTCCTCAATTGGTTAAACTTATTTTTTGAGGACCAGAACTCTGATACCAATTGTTAAAAACACTGAGAGGGGGGGTGAATCAGTGTTTGTCTATTAATTAGTTTTCAGTAACTTAAACATAAATCAAACATACATTGAATGAAGCTTAACATAAGAACTCATAACACATGATATGATTACAGGGAAACCTTGATCAGAGGAAAACCCCAGTGGGAATTAGTACCCACAAATATTGTAATAGGTATAATGAACATGTTAAAGTTCCTTTGCCCTGTTAGAAGCAGTCTTTACAATATGAGTACAATGACCTAGTTAAAGGTCTGACCCTATTAGGAGTCTTTTACAAAACCCTGTTAAAGGTATATGCCTCACTGCCTAGGCTCACTGCCCAATAGGATGAAGGCTACAACCTTCTGAAAGCTGATATACACTATATCAAAATGAACTATTGTGATGACACTGCTTGTCTGATCAGCTCTATGTATGCGTGAATGCTCTTACTCTCTTAAAGAGTTATATCATATACTAACTTCATCTTACTACTCTTCAATATCTTCTTCTTGCATAATAATCAACACTTGTAACATAACTTTACATTACATACTAATATGTTCATATCCGAATAGGCGCGACCTAAAACAAAACACTAGTCGGCCCTAAAATAAAATATACAACGCAACAAGTTGGCTCAAGCGTATTTACTACAATGTTAATTACATCATTACAAACATATAACCAAAGGTGCTTGGCCATTACATTACAAAATAATTCACGCTAGTCAAAACACTAGTCGGCTTCCATGCTCTGTCTTCTAGACTGCTGGTCTACTGATCTGCCTGTAACTTTGTCGTACTATTATTCCATACTATGCATGTCTAGATGTAGCATGTAAATGTATCATACAACATATATCTGAACACACATACGCTGACTTGATCTCTCGCACATGCACTAATGTGCTAATCGTTGAGTATCTCTGTCTGACCTGTTTTCCATACTTAGTCATTTTTTCTTTCATAAAAGAAACTAGACATGACTTTCTTGCAATCATGACAACACAAAATGTGTCATGCATCCTCAGGAAGTCAACTTGCCAACAACAACAAGCCATTCTGAAGTTCTAGATCACTAAATCGGTCAACCATTTGCTGATAATGAGCTACAATCTCGTAACATGTCATTCTAAGGTTCCAGATCATCGAACCAGTCAATTGTTTGCTAATAATGAGCTAGAATCTCATAATAAGCCATTGTGAGCTTCTAGATTGCTAAATTGGTCAATTGTTTGCTGAAAATGAGCTGTAATCTCATAACAAGTCATTCTAAGATTCTAGATCACCAAATTAGTCAACCATTTTCTTCTAATGAGCTACAATCTCATAACAAGTCATTCTAGAGTTCCACATCGGCAAATTGGTCAACCATTTGCTGATAATGAGCTACTATCTTATAAAAAGTCATTATGAGGTTCTAGATTGCTGAATCGGTCAATTGTCTGTTGATAATGAGCTAGAATCTAATAAAAAGTCAATCTGAAGTTCTAGATCATCGAATCAGTCAACTGTTTGCTGATAATGAGCTACAATCTTGTAACAAGCTGTTCTAAGGTTCTAGATAACTGAATCAGTCAACCATTTGCTGATAATGAGCTAGAATCTCATAACAAGTAGTTGTCAGCTTCCAGATTGCTGAATCGGTCAACTGTTTGCTGACAATGAGCTATAATCTCATAACAGGTCATTTTGAGATTCTAGATCACCAAATCGGTCAATCATTTGCTGATAATGATCTATAATCTCATAACAAGTCATTCTGAGGTTCCATATCACTGAATCAGTCAACCATTTGCTGATAATGAGCTACAATATTATAACAAGGCATTCTAAGGTTCTACATCATTGAATCGGTCAACCATTTGCTGATAATGAGCTACAATCTCACAACAAGTCATTCTGAAGTTTTAGATTGCCGAATCAGTCAACTGTTTGTTGATAATGAGGTAGAATCTTGTACCAAGCCATTTTGAGGTTCTAGATCATCGAATCTATCAACCATTTGCTGATAATGAGCTAGAATCTCATAACAAGTAGTTGTGAGCTTCTAGATCACCAAATGGGTCAACCGTTTGCTGAAAATAAGCTATAATCTCATAACAAATCATTCTGAGATTCTAGATTGCCGAATCGGTCAACTTTTTACTGATAATAATCTACAATCTCATAACAAGTCATTCTAAGGTTTCACATCACCAAATTGGTCAACCATTTGCTGATGATGAGCTACAATCTTGTAACAAGCCTTTCTGAGATTCTAGATTGCTGAATCAGTCAACTGTTCACTAATAATGAGCTACAATCTCACAACAAGTCATTCTAAAGTTCTAGATCGCTAAATCAGTCAACTGTTTGTTGATAATAAGCTACAATCTCGTAAAAAGCCATTCTGAGGTTCAAGATCATCGAATCAGTCAATCATTTGTTGATAATGAGCTAAAATATCATAACAAGCAATTGTGAGCTTTCAGATCACCGAATCGATTAACCATTTGCTGACAATGAGCTGTAATCTCATAACAAGTCATTCTGAGATTCTAGATTGTTGAATCGGTCAACTGTTTTTTGATAATGAGCTACAATCTCATAAAAAGTCATTCTAAGGTTCCACATCGCTGAATCGGTCAATCGTTTGTTGATAATGAGATATAATCATATAACAAGTTGTTCTGAGGTTCTAGATTGCTGAATCAGTCAACCGTTTGCTGATAACAAGCTACAATCCTATAATAAGCCATTCTAAAAGTTTTAGATCGCCGAATCAATTAACTATTTGCTGATAATGAGCTACAATCTTGTAACAAGTCATTCTAAGGTTCCAGATCATTGAATCGGTCAACTATTTGCTGATAATGAGCTACAATCTTGTAACAAGCCATTCTAAGGTTCTAGATTGTTGAATCGGTCAATCATTTGCTGATAATGAGCTACAATCTCACAATAAGTCATTCTAAAGTTCTAGATTGTTGAATTGGTCAACCATTTGTTGATAATGAGCTACAATCTCGTAACAAGCCATTTTGAAGTTCTAGATCACTGAATCAGTCAACCATTTGCTGATAATGAGCTACAATCTTGTAACAAGCCATTCTGAGGTTCTAGATCGCTGAATTGGTCAACCATTTGCTGATAATGAGCTAGAATTTCATAACAAGCAGTTGTGAGCTTTCAAATCACTGAATTGGTCAGTTGTTTGCTGACATTGAGTTGTAATCTCATAACAAGTCATTCTAAGATTCTAGATCACCAAATTGGTCAACCATTTGTTGATAATGAGCTACAATCTCATAACAAGTTGTTTTGAGGTTCCACATTGCCGAATTAGTCAACCATTTGCTGATAATGATCTACAATATTATAACAAGCTGTTATGACATTCTAGATCACTAAATTGGTCAACCATTTGCTGATAATGAGGTAAAATCTCACAACAAGTCATTCTAAAGTTCTAGATTTTCTTAATAAGTCAAACATTTTCTTATAATGAGCTACAATCTTGTAACAAGTGATTCTGAGCTTCCAGATCATTGAATTAGTCAACTGTTTGCTGATAATGAGCTAGAATCTCATAACAAGCCATTGTGAACTTTCAGATCACTAAATTGGTCAACCGTTTGCTGACAATTAGCTGTAATCTCATAACAAGTCATTCGGTCAACCATTCATTTATAATGAGCTACAATCTCATAACAAGTCATTCTGAGATTTCACATCATCAAATCAGTCAATCATTTGCTGATAATGAGCTACAATCTCATAACAAGTTTTTTTGAGTTTCCACATCACTGAATCAGTCAACCATTTGCTGATAATGAGCTACAATCTTATAAAAAGCCATTTTGAGGTTCTATATCACTGAATCAGTCAACCATTTGCTGAAAATGAGCTCCAATCTCACAAAAAGTCATTTTGAAGTTCTAGATCACTGAATCAATCAACCGTTTACTAATAATGAGCTACAATCTCGTAAGAAGCCATTTTGAGGTCCCAAATCATCAAATTAGTCAACCATTTTCTAATAATGAACTAGAATCTCATAACAAGCAATTGTGAGCTTCCAAATCTACGAATCGGTCAATCACTTGTTGACAATAAGTTGTAATCTCATAACAAGTCATTATGAGATTCTAGATCACCGAATCGATCAACTGTTTGCTGATAATGAGCTACAATCTAATAACAAGTTATTCTAAGGTTCCACATCACTGAATTGGTCCACCGTTTGTTGATAATGAGCTACAATCTTATAACAATCCATTCTGAGCTTCTAGATCACTGAATTGGTCAATCATTTTTTGATAATGAGCTACAATCTCATAACAAGCCATTTTGAAGTTCTAGATCACCAAATTGGTCAACCGTTTGCTGATAATAAGCCACAATCTTGTAACAAGCTATTCTAAGGTTCTAGATTGCCAAATTGGTCAACTGTTTGCTGATAATGAGCTAGAATATGATAACAAGCAGTTGTGAGCTTCTAGATCACCAAATCGGTCAACCGTTCGCTAACAATCAGCTATAATCTTGTAAGAAATCATTCTAAGATTCTAGATTGCCAAATCGGTCAACCGTTTGTTGATAATGAGCTACAGTCTCATAACAAGTCATTCTGAGGTTCCACATCATCGAATCGGTCAACTGTTTGCTGATAATGAGCTAAAATCTTATAACAAGCCATTTTGAGGTTCTAGATAGTTGAATCGGTCAACCGTTTGCTGATAATGAGCTAGAATCCATTAACAAGTAGTTGTGAGCTTCTAGATCACCAAATTGGTCAACCATTTGCTAACAATGAGCTATAATCTCATAACAAGTCATTATGATATTCTAGATCGCCGAATCGGTCAACCATTTTCTTATAATGAGCTACAATCTCACAAGCAGTTCTAAGGTTTCAGATTGTCAAATCAGTCAACCTTTTGCTGATAATCAGCTAGGATCTCATAAGAAGCCATTATGAGCTTCTAGATCACTGACTTGGTTAACCATTTGCTGATAATGAGCTATAATCTCATAACAAGTTGTTCTGAGGTCCCACATCACTGACTCAGTCAACCATTTGCTAATAATGAGCTATAATCTTATAATAAGTCATTCCAAGGTTCTAGATTACTGAATCGGTCAACTGTTTGCTGATAATGAGCTACAATCTCATAACAAGCCATTCTAAAGTTCTAGATCACCGAATCAGTCAACTGTTTGTTGATAATGAGCTACAATCTCATAACAAGCTGTTATGAGGTTCGAGATCATTGAATCGGTCATCCCTTTGCTGATAATGAGCTAGAATCTCATAACAAGCCATTCCTAGCTTCTAGATTGCCAAATCGGTCAACCGTTTGCTGACAATGAGTTGTAATCTTATAACAAGTCACTCTGAGATTCTAGATCACTGAATTGGTCAACCATTTGCTGATAATGAGCTACAATCTCATAACAAAGTCATTTTGAGGTTCCACATTGCCGAATCGGTCAACCATTTACTAAGAATGAGCTACAATCTCATAACATGTCATTCTAAGCTTCAAGATCACTGAATCGGTCAACTGTTTACTGATAATGAGCTTTAATCTCACAACAAGTCATTCTGAAGTTCTAAATTGCTGAATGGTCAACTATTTGCTGATAATGAGCTACAATCTCGTAACAAGCAATTTTGAGGTTCAAGATCATCGAATCGGTCAACTGTTTGCTAATAATGAGCTAGAATCTCATAAAAAGCCATTCTGAGCTTCTAGATTTGCTTAATCGGTCAACCATTTGCTGACAATTAGCTCTAATCTCATAACAAGTCATTATGAGATTCTAGATTGTTAAATCGGTTAACTATTTGCTGATAATGAGCTACAATCTCATAACAAGTCATTCTAAGGTTCCACATCACCAAATTAGTCATCTATTTGCTGATAATGAGCTACAATCTTATAACAAGCCATTCAAAGGTTCTAGATCGCTAAATCAGTCAACCCTTTACTGATAATGAGCTACAATCTCACAACAAGCTATTCTAAAGTTCTAGATCACCAAATCTGTCAATCCTTTGCTCAGAATGAGCCACAATCTCGTAACAAGCCATTTTGAGGTTCCAGATCATCGAATCAGTCAACCATTTGTTGATAATGAGCTAGAATCTCACAACAAGCCATTGGGACCTTCCAGATCGTAGAATTGGTCAACCATTTGCTGAAATGAGTTGTAATATCATAAAAAGTCATTATGAGATTCTAGATCACCGAGTTGGTCAACCATTTTCCAATAATGAGGTACAATCTCATAACAATTCATTCTGATGTTCCACATCACTGAATCGGTCAACCGTTTGCTGATAATGAGCTACAATCTTATAACAAGCTATTCTAAGGTTCTAGATTGTTGAATCGGTCAACCATTTGTTGATAATGAGCTACAATCTCATAACAAGCCATTCGAAAGTTCTAGATCACCGAATCAGTCAACCGTTTGCTAATAATGAGCTACAATCTCGTAACAAGCCATTCTGAGGTTCTAGATCACCGAATTGGTTAACCGTTTGCTGATAATAAGCTAGACTCTCATACCAAGTAGTTGTGAGCTTCCAGATCACCGAATCAGTCAACCATTTTTTGACAATGAGCTGTAATCTCATAACAAGTCATTATGAGTTTCTAGATCTCTGAATCGATCAATTGTTTGCTAATAATGAGCTACAATCTCATAAGAATTCATTTTGAGGTTCCACATCGCTGAATCGGTCAACCGTTTGTTGATAATGAGCTACAATCTTGTAACAAGTCATTCTAAGGTTCTGGATCACTGAATTGGTCAACCATTTGCTGATAATGAGCTACAATCTCACAACAAGTTGCTAAAGTTTTAGATCACCGAATCAGTCAACTATTTGCTGATAATGAGCTACAATCTCGTAACAAGTCATTCTGAGGTTCTAGATTATTTAATCAGTCAAGCGTTTGCAGATAATGAGCTAGAATCTCATAACAAGTAGTTGTGAGCTTCTAGATCACCAAATCAGTCAACCATTTGCTGACAATGAGCTGTAATCTCATAACAAGTCATTCTGAGATTCTAGATTTTCAAATCGGTCAACCATTTTTTGATAATGAGCTACAATCTTAGAAGCGGTTCTGAGGTTCTAGATTGTTGAATTGGTTAACCATTTGCTGATAATCAGCTAGAATCTCATAAGAAGCCATTGTGAGCTTCCAGATCACTGAATCGGTCAACCGTTTGTTCACAATGAGATGTAATCTCATAACAAGTCATTCTTAGATTCTAGATTGCCGAATTGGTCAACTGTTTGCTGATAATAAGCTACAATCTTAAACAAGTCACTCTGAGGTTTCACATCATAGAATCGGTCAACCGGTTGCTGATAATGAGCTACAATTTTATAACAAGTCATTATGAGGTTCTAGATCACTGAATCGGTCAACCATTTGTTGATAATGACCTACAATCTCATAACAAGCCATTTTGAAGTTCTAGATTGCCGAATTAGTCAACTATTTGCTGATAATGAGCTACAATCTCATAACATGTCATTCTAAGGTTCTAGATTGCCGAATCGGTCAACTGTTTGCTGATAATGAGCTAGAATCTCATAACAAGTAGTTGTGAGCTTCCAGATCACCAGATCGGTCAACCGTTTGCTGACAATGAGTTGTAATCTCATAATAAGTCATTCTGAGATTCTGGATCACTAAATCAGTCAACCATTTGCTGATAATGAGCTATAATATCATAACAAGTCATTCTAAGGTTCCACGTCACTGAATCGGTCAACTATTTGCTGATAATGAGCTACAATCTTATAACAAGCTATTTTGAGGTTCTAGATCGCTAAATAGGTCAATCTCGTAACAATCTGTTCTGAAGTTCTAAATTGCTAAATTGGTCAATTGTTTACTGATAATGAGCTACAATCTTGTAACAAGCCATTCTGAGGTTCTAGATCATTGAATCAGTCAACCGTTTGCTGATAATGAGCTAGAATCTCATAACAAGCAGTTGTGAGCTTCCAGATTGCTGAATCACTCAACTATTTCTGACAATGAGCTGTAATCTCATAACAAGTCATTCTGAGATTCTAGATCACCGAATTGGTCAACTATTTGCTGAAAGTGAGATACAATCTCATAACAAGTCATTCTAAGGTTCCACATTACCGAATCGGTCAACCGTTTGTTGATAATGAGTTACAATCTTATAAAAAGTCATTCTAAGGTTCTAGATCGCTGAATTGGTCAATCATTTGCTGATAATGAGCTACAATCTCACAAAAAGCCATTTTAAAGTTCTAGATTGCCGAATCGGTCAACTATTTGCTAATAATGAGCTACAATCTCGTAACAAGTCATTTTGAGGTTCTTGTTTAGGCTTAGAATTTTCAACCTAACTCAGGCATTAGGGCTACACGGTAATTCCATCCCAACAATGGAAAACTCTTCTGGCTGTGGGTAGACTATAAATGAAGAGGAATCTCCAGATTCTAGGTCGGTTCCTATTGAATTTGGTTATCAAGTTTGTACTATTTTCTCCTGATTTTGGAAAGGGAAAGGGAGAAATTATAACTAAAATTACATGAATAAAACTTGAAAGGTGATACACCAGATTAATTCAGATCTCTCAAAGCCTCAAATTGATAGCCACCTAACATACCCTGGTGATCTCTATACTATCATTCACTATCCAATACATAGGCTAATTAAAAGGCCACAACTAGGGTTTAACCACAAGTAGAAATCTTACTATTAACAACATGCATATTCTCCAAAAGGCTTATATTCTATAATATAGAATAGGAATCAATAAAACTTACTAATCCATGCTACAGATGTTACACTTGAATGCAGAAAATTGAAAAGGACTTTGAACAAATGATCACAACAAGATGTATGAAAAAGTGGGGCAACTATATTCTTCTCAAAATATGTATGTAGTTACATGTATGAATTTTAGAATAATGGCAAGGAATATAAGCATCCTCTTGTACAAAATTGAAATCACAAGCATGAACTCACAATGGGTACAAAAGCATAAACAGACAGCTATAGGAATAATAAATTCACTAAAGCTCTTCTCTCCACAATCTTGACCCCCCTTAAATATGAAGCAAAAAAAATCCACTATATAGCCAACATGGCTTATTTTCAAAAATATTTTCCCCTCCAAAATCCCTCCACAAGATTAAACCTCCTAAACTATAGGGCCAAATTAGTACCCTAAATCAAACCCTAAGTTTTAGCCCCTATAAATTTGATAAATAAAAATATATCTTATTACATATTTTATCAACTTTATTAAATCTCTCAAAATCACAAACCCAAATACATGACCTCCCACTGCAAACACTGCAACCCTAATCCTAACATAACCCGATTACACAAAAGCTCTAACTCTACCGACACCATACTTGAGCACTTAGTGTAACTGCAGCTTGTTTCTTGATCATAGTCCACCATCAACATGACCACTTTCTTTTGAAAAGATAGTTTTATACTTTGTGGCACCAAAAGGTACCATTGTGGCAATGTGGAGGGAATGTCAATGCACTGGGAACTGTAACTATATTTACTCCATCTGACATTGGACTTCAAATTTGGGTAAAACACAATGCATTTTGTTCATCAGTTTTATTTGTATCTTAGGGTTTTTCTTTTGTGGCGCCGGCATGTTGAATCTGGAAACCATGATCTTCTGCAATGTATCCACCTCCTTCCTGTGGAGAAGCTCCAGATTCATGAGCTTTATGAGGAAGAAAAGATATAGTTTTTGATTCGCCATAATACATGGCATCTTTTATTAACTTTCTCTTCAATACTGATGGAGTTCTACAGTCCTTTCTTTGCTCGAACTCAAGTTTTAACAGTGAGTTATCTTCTATTTTATTGAATGCTGGAACAACTTGGTGGTGTAGTGTCTTTAAGCCAATACAAATGGCACATCAAACTTGCTTGTAACTTGGGTTTTGGAGTTGATGTTTGGTCTAAACCACCACTGCAAGTCTGGGAGTGATCTTGAACTATGGTTGAGGTGTCGAGCTACCATGAAACTCAGCTTTGAATTGGGGATGTCTCATCCACAGTTTCAGACTCATCCCCAGTTCGCAATGTAATATGGAGCTGGGAGAAACACCGCGGCCTCTACTATTTGTTCTTTGAATCCATCTCGATGCCACTCCATAGATAAGTGATCATTATTATTTTGCTCACTGCTTTTTCCAAATGTAAAACAAGAATGCACTATTGTAGCCGATAATAATGTAATCATTACTTAATGTTTAGGCTTTTCTTGATGTCGACTGTAGTCAAACACTCACATGGTTGTTGAACTGGTCTTTGTTTGCTGTCAAGCCCATCATTATAGCACTACTTAATGTTGAACTTTGTTGTTGACTATTGTCCATTCTACTATTTGTAATACCCACATGGCTTTTGAAGATACATTTTGTTAATCTTGATGCTTGTCTAGATTTATAGTGAAACACGGGTTTCATGACTATCAAATGCTCTTTTTTTTTTTTAAAAACACTCCTCTTTCTATCTTCAAAAAATAAATGTAGTAAGCATAAAAAGATGCTTCCTTGTTCGAGCCGAACATCCACTGTCTGAAACAACATACACAAGATATTTCCTTTCCAATATGTTTTATAATGTTAAAAAACACACATTCAGTTCACAATTTTACTGATAATAGTATGAGCATTTTTTAGAATGGAAACATAATATTTTGAAAATGTTACTTTCTTCAATGTAGAAAATACACTGTCCTCCTTTTGAGATTTATATGAGAAAGAAAACCCATGGGGTTCGAGCACGAGCTTGTGACTCCCATGGGTTTTACTCAAAATAGGAAACCCTAATTTGCATGTATATTTCTTTTATCAAGATTACATACCCTACGCTGTTATCGTCAATGAACATCTTTTCATAAAACATCAGTATGAGATGTATTTGTTTAAAAACTCTGCATAAAGATACTCTCTTGAAACTTTGTCTGAAGGTATGAAACTGCATTCTTTCAGAACCATTAAATATGACATCATCTGATGAACCTCCTGGATATTCTATGATATTTTGTCTATCATGTTTGTCTTATATGTGTGTTTCACCATTATTAATGTAAACCCATGTTGATATTGAGATTGTTGATCATTGTTTTCACTTGCAGCTTTCACATTTCTTGTTATGCATCATTTTCTTTGCAAATTCAGTTGTTTAAAACAAACATAACAACATATTTTCACTTTATAGAGTATATGCACAATCTCTTTGCATGTGGTTTTCAATTTTGATCTCCAAAATTAAATTTTAACAGTTGTCTGAAAGCAAGAAGAGGCACTTACTATAACAACATTTCTCAATCTCCTTTATTTGCATGAAGATAGTGAACTTTCAGATTCTTTCAATTTTGTATTTCTCTAGTTCATTAAAAATCTTTCTTTGCTCATGTGCCTCCTGTAGCATCTTTTGAATTCTTTCATGCATTTGCATCTTCTTCTACATTCAATATGTGGGCAATAATTGCCTGAAACATAAACTATCTTTTTGCATGTAATGAATTATGTGAAGTTTGAGCACAGGCTCATGACATCCACTGCATCTTTTAATTACAGCAAAGGTTTTCATAAAGATATGTCTTTTTGATGTTTTTATTCTACTAATGAAAATGCATACTTTTCTACTGCATCGATATCATTGGTTAATATGTAGTTCAGGGAGTTTGACTGATGTATGGTGTTCTTTAGTGAACTATGTATTGCTTCGATCCAATTGGATCTAACATCTTTTCCACCATGATGATGAAGGAAACATGAACAACAAAAGACCTAGGATGGAGGACAGACATAGACAACACCACGACAACCAAGACATGAAGACTTTAGATGATGCAAATGACCAACTCCAGAGACTAGAAGACCTCTTAAAGGCAATACATAGACCCCTATACTTAATCATGCCTTACTCTTACTTTCTTTTCTGCATTGATATCCTCTAAGTTTTAGTATGCAAGATGTGACCTTGAAGGAACACTTGTCTAATACATCCAGTATGAATGCACAATGTAATGATCATTTATGAATCTGAAAGTGTGAATTTGATCAAAACATAGAGTACAAATATAGTATGATAATATTAATGTAATAGCAATGTATTTCTTTTGCATTGGTTGAACAGTAATATCTAAAAGATGTATATTTATGCAAAAAAGTTTACTATTTTCTGATCACTATCCCGTATGTGAAAATTTGGGTATCAGTTCTAAAATGTCAAATCGGTCAACTGTTTGCTGATAATGAGCTAGAATCTCATAACAAGTAGTTATAAGCTTCCAGTTCACTGAATCGATCAACAGTTTCTGACAATGAGCTGTAATCTCATAACAAGTTATTCTGAGATTCTAGATCGCTGAATCGGTCAACTATTTACTGATAATGAGCTATAATCTCATAAAAAGATGTTCTAAGGTTCCACATTGTTGAATCAATCAACCATTTGCTGATAATGAGCTACAATCTTATAACAATCTATTATAAGGTTCTAGACTGCTGAATCGGTCAATCGTTTATTGATAATGAGCTACAATCTCACAAAAAGCCATTCTAAATTTCTAGATCACCGAATCGGTGAACCATTTGCTGATAATTAGCTACAATCTCATAACAAACCATTTTGAGGTTCTAGATCATCAAATCGGTCAACCGTTTACTGATAATGAGCTAGAATCTCATAACAAGCCATTGTGAGCTTCCAGATCACCAAATCGGTCAACCGTTTGCTGACAATGAGTTGTATTCTTGTAACAAGTCATTCTAAGATTATAGATCACTAAATTGGTTAATCATTTGCTGATAATGAGCTACAATCTCATAACAAGTCATTCTATGGTTCCACATTGCAGAATCGGTCAACCATTTGCTGATAATGAGATACAATCTTATAACAAACCATTTTGAGGCTCTAGATTGCTAGATTGGTCAACCATTTGCTAATAATGAGCTAGAACCTTACAACAAGCCATTATGAAGTTCTAGATCAATGAATCAGTCAACCATTTGTTGATAATGAGCTACAATCTCATAACAAGCCATTCTAAGTTTCCAAATTATTGAATCGGTGAACCATTTGCTGATAATGAGCTAGAATCTCATAGCAAGCCAGTGTGAGTTTCCAGATTGCTGAATCTGTGAACCATTTGCTAACAATGAGCTATAATCTCATAACAAGTCATTCTGAGATTCTAAATCATCGAATTGGTCAACCATTTGCTGATAATGAGCTACAATCTTATAACAAGTAATTCTAAGGTTCTAGATTGCTGAATCGGTCAACCATTTGTTGATAATGAGCTACTATCTCATAACAAGCCATTCTGAAGTTCTAGATCACTGAATCGGTCAATCGTTTGCTGATAAAATGAGCTACAATCTTGTAATAAGCCATTCTGACGTTCTAGATCTCTGAATCGGTAAACTATTTATAGATAATGAGCTAGAATCTCATAATAAGTATTTGTGAGCTTCTAGATTGCCGAATCAGTCAACAATTTGCTAACAATGAGATGGAATCTCATAATAACTCATTCTGAGATTCTATATCGATGAATCGGTCAACCATTTGCTGATAATGAGATACAATCTCATAACAAGTTGTTCTAATGTTCCACATCGCCGAATTGGTCAACCATTTTCTAATAATGAGCTATAATCTTATTAAAAGTCATTCTAAGGTTCTAGAGCATAGAATCGGTTAACCGTTTGCTGATAATGAACTACAATCTCATAACAAGCCATTTTGAAGTTCTAGATCGCCGAATCGGTCAACCATTTTCTTATAATGAGCTACAATATCATAACACACCCTTCCAAGGTTCTAGATCATCGAATCGCTCAACCGTTTGTTGATAATGAGTTAGAATCTCAGAATAAGCAGTTGTGAGCTTCCAGATCACCGAATTGGTCAACCATTTTCTAAGAATGAGCTATAATCTCAGAACAAGTCATTCTAAGATTCTAGATCACTGAATCGGTCAATCATTTGCTAATAATGAGCTACAATCTCATAACAAGTCATTCTGAGGTTCCACATCACTGAATCGGTCAACCGTTTGCTGATAATGAGCTATAATCTTATAACAAGCCGTTCTGAGGTTCTAGATTGCTGAATCGGTCAGCCATTTATTGATAATGAGCTACAATCTTGTAACAAGCCACTATAAAGTTCTAGATCGTCGGATCAGTCAACCATTTGCTAGTAATGACCTACAATCTCGTAACAACCCATTCTGAGGTTCTAGATTGCCGAATTAGTCAACCATTTGCTAATAATGAGCTAGAATCTCATAACAAGTAGTTGTGAGCTTCTAGATCACCAAATTGGTCAACTATTTTCTGAAAATGAGTTGTAATATCATAACAAGTCATTCTGAGGTTCCACATAGATGAATCGGTCAACCATTTGCTGATAATGAGTTACAATCTTATAACAAGTCATTCTAAGGTTATAGATCATTGAATCGGTCAACCGTTTGCTAATAATGAGCTACAATCTCACAACAAGCCATTCTGAAGTTCTTAATCACCAAATTGGTCAACCGTTTGCTGATAATGAGCTATAATCTTGTAACAAGCTATTATGAGGTTCTAGATCATCAAATCGGTCAATCGTTTGTTGATAATGAGCTAAAATCAAATAATAAGCAGTTGTGAGCTTCCAGATTGCCAAATCGGTCAACCATTTGCTGACAATGAGATGTAATCTCATAACAAGTCATTCTAAGATTCTAGATCACCAAATCAGTTTACCGTTTACTGATAATGAGATACAATCTCATAACAAGTCATTCTAAGGTTCTACATCATCGAATCGGTCAATCGTTTACTGATAATGAGCTACATTCTTATAACAAGGTGTTCTAAGGATATAGATCACTAATTTGATCAACTGTTTGCTGATAATGAGCTACAATCTCACAATAAGCTATTCTAAATTTCTAGATCATTGAATCGGTCAACTATTTGATGATAATGAGCTACAATCTCGTAACACGTTATTCTGAGGTTCTAGATCATCAAATCGATCAACCATTTTCTGATAATGAGCTAGAATCACATAACAAGCAATTGTGAGCTTCTAGATCACTGAAGCACTCAACCATTTGTTGACAATGAGCTGTAATCTCATAACAAGTCATTCTGAGATTCTAGATCACTAAATCAGTCAACCATTTTCTGATAATGAGCTATAATCTCATAACAAGTCATTCTAAGGTTCCACATCACCAAATCGGTCAGCCGTTTGCTGATAATGAGATAGAATCTTATAACAAGCTATTCTAAGGTTTTAGATCACTGAATTGGTCAACCGTTTGCTGATAATGAGCTATAATCTCACAACAAGCTATTCTGAAGTTTTAGATCACCGAATCGGTCAACTGTTTGTTGATAATGAGCTACAATCTTGTAAGAAGCTATTTTGAGGTTTGAGATCATCAAATCAGTCAACTATTTGCTGATAATGAGATAGAATCTCATAAAAAGTAGTTGTGAGCTTCCAGATCACTGAATCGCTCAACCGTTTGCTGACAATGAGCTGTAATCTCATAACAAGTCATTCTAAGATTCTAGATCACCAAATCGGTCAACTGTTTGTTGGTAATGAGCTAGAATCTCATAACAAGTCATTCTAAGGTTCCACATCATCGAATCGGTCAACCATTTGCTGATAATGAGCTAAAATCTTATAACAATCTATTCTAAGGTTATAGAATGTTGAATCAGTCAACCATTTGTTGATAATGAGATACAATCTTGTAACAAGCCATTCTAAAGATCTAGATTGCCGAATCAGTCAACCATTTTATGATAATGAGCTACAATCTTGTAACAAGTTGTTCTGAGGTTCTAGATCACCAAATTGGTCAACTACTTGTTGATAATGAGCTAGAATCTCATAACAAGCAGTTGTGAGCTTCCAAGTCACCGAATCAGTCAACGGTTTGCTGACAATGAGCTGGAATCTCATAATAAGTCATTCTAAGATTATAGATCATGGAATCGGTCAACCGTTTGCTGATAATGAGGTAGAATCTCATAACAAGTCATTCTAAGGTTCCACATCGTTGAATCATTCAACCATTTGTTGATAATGAGCTACAATCTTGTAACAAGCCATTCTGAGTTTCTAGAACACTGAATTAGTCAACCGTTTGTTGATAATGAGCTACAATCTCGTAACAAGCCATTATAAAGTTCTAGATCACCCAATCAGTCAGCCATTTGCTGATAATGAGCTACAATCTTGTAACAAGCTGTTTTGAGGTTCTAGATCGCTGAATCGGTCAACTATTTGCTAATAATGAGCTAGAATCTCATAACAAGCCGTTGTGATCTTCCATATCACTGAATCAGTCAACCATTTGCTAAAAATGAGTTGTAGTCTCATAACAAGTCATTCAGAGATTCTAGATCACTAAATCAATCAACTGTTTGCTGATAGTGAGCTACAATGTCATAATAAGTCATTTTGAGGTTCAACATTACCGAATTGCTCAACCATTTGCAAATAATGAGCTACAATCTATAACAAGTCATTCTAAGGTTCTAGATCACTGAATCGGTCAACCTTTTGCTAATAACGAGCTACAATCTCTCAACAAGCCATTCTGATGTTCTAGATCACCGAATCAGTCAACCATTTGCTGTTAATAAGCTAAAATCTCATAACAAGTAGTTGTGATCTTCCAAATCGCCGAATTAGTCAACCGTTTTCTGACAATGAGCTGTAATCTCATAACAAGTCATTCTGAGATTCTAGATCACTGAATCAGTCAACCATTTGCTGATAATGATCTGCAATCTCAAAATAAGTCATTCTGAGGTTCCACATCACCGAATCGGTCAGCCATGTGTTGATAATGAGCTACAATCTTATAACAAGTCATTCTAAGGTTCTAGATGACTGAATCGGTTAACTATTTGCTGATAATGAGCTACAATCTCACAATAAGCCATTCTAAAATTCTAGATCACTCAATCGGTCAACCATTTGTTGATGATGAGCTACAATATCATAACAAGCCATTCTGAGGTTTGAGATTGTCGAATCTGTAAACCTTTTGCTAATAATGATCTAGAGTCTCTTAACAAGCAATTGTGAGCTTCTAGCTCACCAAAGCAGGCAACCGTTGGCTAACAATGAGATGTAATCACATAACAAGTCATTTTGAGATTCTAGATTGCCGAATTGGTCTACCGTTTGCTGATAATGAGCTACAATCTCATAACAAGTCGTTCTAAGGTTCCACATCACCAAATTGGTCAACCATTTGCTGATAATGTACTACAATCTTATAACAAGCCATTCTGAGTTCTAGAATGCTGAATTGGTCAACCATTTACTGATAATGAGCTACAATCTCACAATAAGCCATTCTGAAGTTTTAGATTACCAAATCGGTCAATCATTTGCTGATAATGAGCTAGAATCTCGTAACAAGCCATTCTAAGGTTCCAAATCATCAATTCAGTCAACCATTTGTTGATAATGACCTAGGATCTCATAACAAGGCATTGTGAGCTTCTAGATCACTGAATTGGTCAACCATTTGCTGATAATGAGTTGTAATCTCATAAGAATTCATAATGAGTTTTTAGATCGCTGAATCGGTCAACTGTTTGGTGATAATGAGCTACAATCTCATAACAAGTCATTTTAAGGTTCCACATTGCCGAATCGGTCAATCATTTACTGATAATGAGCTACAATCTTATAAAAAGCCATTTTGAGGTTCTAGATCACTGAATCGATCAACAGCTTGTTGATAATGAGCTATAATCTTGTAACAAGTCATTTTGAAGTTCAAGATCACTGAATCGGTCAACCCTTTGTTGATAATGAGCTACAATCTCCTAACAAGCCATTCTGAGGTTCTAAATCATTGAATTGGTCAATCGTTTGCAGGTAATGAGCTAGAATCTCATAACAAGCAGTTGTGAGCTTCTAGATCTATGAATCAACCAACTGTTTTCTGACAATGAGCTGTAATCTCATAACAAGTCATTCTGAGATTCTAGATCGCTGAATCAGTCAACCATTTGCTGATAATGAAGTAAAATCTCATAACAAGTCATTCTGAGGTTCCACATCACCAAATCAGTCAACCATTTGCTGATAATGAGCCATAATCTTATAACAAGCCGTTCTAAGGTTCTAGATCATTGAATTGGTCAAAAGTTTGTTGATAATGAGCTACAATCTCACAACAAGCCATTTTGAAGTTCTAGATCACCCAATCAGTCAAATGTTTGCTGATAATGAACTATAATCTCGTAAGAAGCTGTTCTGAGATTCTAGATCATCAAATCAATCAACTATTTACTGATAATGAGCTAGAATCTCATAACAAGTAGTTATGAGCTTCTAGATCACCAAATCGGTCAACCATTTGCTGACAATCAGCTGTAATCTCATAACAAGTCATTCTGAGATTCTAGGTCACCGAATCGGTCAACTGTTTGTTGATAATGAGCTACAATCATATAACAAGTCATTCTAAGGTTCCAAATCACTGAATTGGTCAACTGTTTGCTGATAATGAGCTACAATCTTATAACAAGCCGCTGTGAGGTTCTAGATCATTGAATCGGTAAACCATTTTTTGATAATGAGCTACAATCTCGTAACAAGATGTTCTGAAGTTCTAGATCTCTCAATCGGTCAACCATTTTCTGATAATGAGCTAGAATCTTGTAACAAGCCGTTCTGAGGTTCTAGATCGCCAAATCGGTCAACCATTTGCTGGTAATGAGATAGAATCTCATAACAAGTAGTTGTGTGCTTCCAAATCGCTAAATACATCTGGTGGTACCCTAAATTTTGAGAATTTAGAAGTCCCAATCCATTATCAAGAAGCAAGTTTCTCCATACTAAAAAAATTAAATGAAGTAAGCTTTATGACGCAAATAGATAGAACTAACTAATTGAAGCCTTTAGAAAATACTGGAATTTCAACCTGCTACAAAGATGATGCCAACAGAGGCTGAAGATGGTCAAATTTTAAAAATCTAAAACCGACCCAGTTCAGGAAATCAGATTTCCTATCTCCAAAAAAAATCTTATCTTTTCACAATGTGTTTTGGATTTTTGACCAAAGCCAAATCCGAAAGTTAGGTAGTTATTTTTTAGTTAGTTTAGTGTTTTTTCAAAATATTTTATAATAAGGGTTGTGTCTTTTCACCTTAAGGAGGTGTGAAAGCCACTCAAACACATATATATACACAATGTAAAATGTAAAAAAAAAGACAATAATAATACAATTTGACATATTTGGATAATTTTGGATCAACAACTATAACATGGACCTGGATGTACTAATTTTTCAAAATTAATAAAGATAAGTCTTTTTTCTTTCACATGTGTAATAGTTTCATTGTCATTTTACAATTAGTCCCTTGGATAAAC
>MU227123.1:142822-175682 GCA_018584345.1 Thuja plicata | reverse complement strand
GGTCTGTCATCTGAGAAGTATTACCCTTTTGAAATATCTTTGAATTTTTTTTAGGTTACATGTACATTCCATAACACCTTTGAAGTGATAATTTTTCTTGTAAAACTGTCTCTGAGGTTGAACATAACATTGGAATGATCTCGACTCTGTTTCCTATGATAGAATAAGGCACTAGTCTAATTATTATTTGGATTATAGTTATTCAGTTCATTGTTATAGTTTTGCGATATCTTATCTATCTATTCATTTCAATTTACATACATATTTACTAAACATTATTTCAATTACTCAAAGTATTTTAGTTTACAGTTTATGATATATTGCTTACAATTTGATTTATTCAAGCCTACTTGCCATCTTCAGAGATCGGTTGAATTCTGTACACAAGTTATCTGCTATAAAATGCCTTAAACCAGTAGATAGTGGTTAAGGTAAAGGTTCACCCGCCTTGGTTTTGCAGAGCTAGAAGTGCAGGGGAAGAGGATCATAATTGATCATTCCCGTCCATAGGAAATCCAATTCAGCATTTTTGGGCACAAACAACATCAACCATTTGCTGACAATGAGCTGTAATCTCATCACAAGTCATTTGAGATTCTAGATCATCGACTCAGTCAACCATTTGTTGATAATGAGCTACAATCTCATAACAAGTCATTCTGAGGTTCCACATCGCTGAACTGGTCAACAGTTTTCTAATAATGAGCTACAATCTTATAAGAATCCATTCTAATATTCTAGATCACTGAATCGGTCAACTGTTTGCTGATAATGAGCTATAATCTCACAACAAGCCATTCTAAAGTTCTAGATCGCCGAATTGGTCAACTGTTTGCTGATAATAAGCTACAATCTTGTAACAATTCATTCTGAGGTTCTAGCTCATTGAATCGGTCAACCATTTTTTGATAATGGGCTAGAATCTCATGACAAGCATTTGTGAGCTTCCAGATTGCCAAATCTGTCAACCGTTTGTTGATAATGAGATGTAATCTCATAACAAGTCATTCTGAGATTCTAGATTGCCAAATTGGTCAATTGTTTGCTGATAATGAGCTATAATCTCATAACAATTCATTCTAAGGTTCCACATTGCCAAATTGGTCAACCGTTTGCTGATAATAAGCTACAGTCTTATAACAAGTTGTCCTGAGGTTCTAGATCACTGAATTGGTCAACCATTTGTTGATAATGTCCTACAATCTTATAACAAGCTATTTTAAACTTCTAGATTGCTGACTCAGTCAACTATTTTTTGATAATGAGCTACAATCTCATAAAAAGTCATTATGAGGTTCTAGATCACCGAATCAGACAACCATTTGCTGATAATGAGCTAGAATCTCATAACAAGCAATTGTGAGCTTCTAGATCATCGAATCAATCAACCATTTCCTGACAATGATTTGTAATCTCATAAAAAGTCATTCTAAGATTCTATATCACCAAATCGGTCAACCATTTGTTGATAATGAGCTACAATCTCATAACAAGTCATTTTGAGGTTCCACATTGTCGAATCAGTCAACTGTTTGCTGATAATGAGCTACAATCTTATCACAAGCTATTCTGAGGTTCTAGATCGCTAAATCAGTCAACCATTTCTTGATAATGAGCTACAACCTCATAACAAGCCATTCTGAAGTTCTAGATCTCTGAATTGGTCAACTATTTGCTGGCAATGAGCTACAGTCTCGTAACAAGCCATTCTTAGGTTCTAGATCATCAAATCAATCAACCATTTTCTTATAATAAGCTACAATCTTGTAACAAGTCATTCTAAGGTTCAAGATCATCGAATACATCAACCGTTCATTGATAATTAGCTATAATCTCATAACAAGCCATTATGAGCTTCTAGATCGCCGAATCAGTCAACCATTTCTTGACAATGAGCTGTAATCTCATAACAAGTCATTCTGAGATTCTAGATTACTAAATCGGTCAACTGTTTGCTGATAATGAGCCACAATCTCATAACAAGTTGTTCTATGGTTCCATATTGCCGAATTGATCAACCATTTGTTGATAATGAGCTACAATCTTATAACAAGCCATTCAGAGGCTCTAGATCGCTATATTGGTCAACCATTTTTTGATAATGAGCTACAATCTCATAACAAGCCATTCTCAAGTTTTAGATCACTGAATCGGTCAACCATTTACTGACAATGAGTTATAATCTCATAACAAGTCATTCTAAGATTCTAGATCACCGAAACAGTCAACCAGTTGCTGATAATGAGCTACAATCTAATAACAAGTCATTCTGATGTTCCACATCGCCAAATTGTCATTTGCTGATAATGAGCTACAATCTTATAACAAGCCATTCTAAAGTTCTAGATTACTAAATCGATCAACTGTTTTCTGATAATGAGCTACACTCTCACAACAAGTCCTTCTGAAGTTCTAGAATGCCGAATCGGTCAACCATTTTCTGATAATGAGCTACAATCTTGTAACAAGTCATTCTGAGGTTTGAGATCACCAAATCAGTCAACCATTTGCTAATAATGAGCTAGAATCTCATAACAAGACATTGTGAGTTTCTAGATCACTGACTCGGTCAACCATTTGCTGACAATGAGCTGTAATCTCATAACAAGTCATTCTAAGGTTCTACAATGCTGAATCAGTCAAAAGTTTGCTATGAATGAGCTACAATCTTATAACAACCCAATCTAAGGTTCTAGATCACTGAATGGGTCAACTATTTTCTGATAATGAGCTACGATCTGACAATAAGCTATTCTAAAGTTCTATATCCCTTAATCAGTTAATCATTTAATGATAATGAGCTACAATCTTGTAAGAAGTCCTTTTGAGATTCCAGATTATCGAATCGGTCAACTGTTTGCTGATAATGAGCTGGAATCTCATAACAAGCCATTGTGAGCTTCCAAATTAGCGAATTAATCAATTGTTTGCTGACAATGGGCTGTAATCTCATAACAAGTCATTCTAAGATTCTAGATCACTGAATCGGTCAACCATTTGCTGATAATGAGCTACAATCTCATAACAAGTCATTTTGAGGTTCCACATCACTGAATCAGTCAACCGTTTGCTGATAATGAGCTACAATCTTATAACAAGCCATTATGAGGTTTTAGCTCACTGAATCGGTCATCCGTCTGTTGATAATGAGCTACAATCTCATAACAAGCCGTTCTAAATTTCTAGATCGCCAAATCAGTCAACCATTTGTTGATAATGAGCTAAAATCTTGTAACAAGTCATTCTAAGGTTCTAGATCACCGAATTGATCAACTATTTGCTGATAATGAGCTAGAATCTTGTAACAATCCATTTTGAGGTTTCAGATTGTTGAATCAGTCAACCATTTGCTGATAATGAGCTAGAATCTCATAACAAGTAGTTGTGAGCTTCTAGATCACCAAATCGGTCAAACATTTGCTAATAATGAGCTATAATCTCATAAAAAGTCATTCTAAGATTCTAGATAATTGAATCAGTCAACTGTTTGCTTATAATGAGCTACAATCTCATAACAAGTTGTTCTAAGGTTCCACATCATCGAATTAGTCAACTGTTTGTTGATAATTAGCTACAATCTTATAACAAGCCATTCTAAGGTTCTAGATCACTGAATCGGTCAACTGTTTGTTGATAATGAGCTTCCAGATCACCAAATTGGTCAACCATTTGCTAACAATGACCTATAATCTCATAACAAGTCATTCTAAGATTCTAGATCACTGAATCGGTCAACCATTTGCTGATAATGAGCTATAATCTAATAACAAGTCATTCTAATCTTCCACATCACCGAATTGGTTAACCGTTTGCTGATAATGAGCTACAATCTTATAACAAGTCATTCTAAGGTTCTAGATTGCAGAATCAATCAACTTTTTACTGATAATGAGCTACAATCTCATAACAAGCCATTATGAAGTTTTAGATCGCCAAATCGGTCAACTATTTGCTGATAATGAGCTACAATCTCGTAACAAGCCATTCTAAGGTTCTAGATCATCGAATCAGTCAACCATTTTCTGATAATGAGCTAGAATCTCATAACATGCAGTTGTGAGCTTTTAGATTATCGATTCAGTCAATCATTTGCTGACAATGAGCTATAATCTCATAACAAGTCATTTTGAGATTCTAGATCACCGAATCGGTCAACTATTTGCTGATAATGAGCTACAATCTCATACTAGTTATTCTAAGGTTCCACATCACTGAATCAATCAACCATTTACTGATAATGAGCTACAATCTTATAATAAGCCATTCTAAAGTTCTAGATCACTAAATTGATCAACTGTTTGTTGATAATAAGCTACAATCTCACAACAAATCATTCTAAAGTTCTAGAATGCTGAATTGGTCAACCATTTTCTGATAATGAGCTACAATATTGTAACAAGCTATTTTGAGGTCTGAGATTGTCAAATTGGTCAACTATTTGCTGATAATAAGCTGGACTCTCATAACAAGCCATTGTGAGCTTCCAGATCACTGACTCAATCAATCGTTTGCTGACAATGAGCTGTAATCACAAAACAAGTCATTATGAGGTTCCACATTGCCGAATCAGTCAACCATAATGAGCTACAATTTTATAACAAGCCATTTTGAGGTTCTAGATCACTGAATCGGTCAACCATTTGCTGATAATGAGCTACAATCTCACAAAAATCTATTCTAAAGTTGTAGATCCCCCAATTGTTTAACTATTTGATGATAATGAGCTCCAATCTTATAAGAAGTCGTCCTAAGGTTCCAGATCACCAAATCATTCAACCGTTTGCTGATAATGAGCTAGAATCTCATAACAAGCCATTGTGAGCTTCCAGATTGCCGAATCGGTCAACGGTTTGCTGACAATGAACTTTAATCTCATAACAAGTCATTCTAAGATTCTAGATCACTGAATCGGTCAACTATTTGTTGATAATGAGCTATAATCTTATAACAAGTCATTCTGAGGTTCTACATTGCCAAATCGGTCAACCATTTGCTGATAATAAGATACAATCTTATAACAAGTTGTTCTAAGGTTTTAGATCACTGAATTGGTCAACCGTTTACTGATAATGAGCTACAATCTCACAACAATTCATTATGAAGTTCTAGATCACCGAATCAGTCAACCATTTGTTGACAATGAGCTGTAATCTCATTACAAGTCATTTTGAGATTCTAAATCACTGAATCGGTCAACCATTTGCTGATAATGAGATACAATCTCATAACAAGTCATTCTAAGATTCTACATCGCTTAATTGGTCAACCGTTTGCTGATAATGAGCTATAATCTTATAACAAGCCATTCTGAGGTTTTAGATCACTGAATCGGTCATCCGTCTATTGATAATGAGCTAAAATCTCATAACAAGCCATTCTAAAGTTCTCAATTACTAAATCAGTCAACCATTTGCTGATAATGAGCTACAATCTTGTAACAAGTCATTCTAAGGTTCTAGATCACTAAATTGGTCAACCATTTGCTGATATTGAGCTAGAATCTCATAACAAGCATTTGTGAGCTTCGAGATCACCAAATTGGTCAACTGTTTGCTAATAATGAGCTGTAATCTCATAACAAGTCATTATGAGATTCTAGATTGATAAATCAATCAACCGTTTGCTGATAATGAGCTACAATCTTATAACAAGGCATTCTAAGGATCTAGATTACTGAATCACTCAATCATTTGTTGATAATGAGCTACAATCTCACAACAAGCCATTTTGAAGTTCTAGATCACCAAATTGGTCAACTGTTTGCTGATAATGAAGTATAATCTTGCAACAACCCATTCTGAGGTTCTAGATCATTGAATCAATGAACTGTTTGCTGATAATGAGCTAGAATCTCATAACAAGCAGTTGTGAGCTTCCAAATCACTGAATCAGTCAACTGTTGTCTGAGAATGAGTTGTAACCTCATAACATTTCATTTTGAGATTCTAGATTACTGGATCGGTCAACCGTTTGCTAATAATGAGCTACAATCTCATAACAAGTCATTCTGAGGTTCCACATTGCTGAATCGGTCAACCATTTGCTAAAAATGAGCTAAAATCTTATAACAAGCCATTCTGAGATTCTAGATCGTTGAATCGAACAACCGTTTGCTGATAATGAGCTACAATTATGTAACAAGCCATTCTGAGGTTTGAGATCATCCAATCAGTCAACCGTTTGCTGATAATGAGCTAGAATCTCAAATCAAGCAGTTGTGAGCTTTGAGATTGCTGAATCAGTCAACTGTTTGTTGATAATGAGCTATAATTCCTAAACAAGTCATTCTAAGATTCTAGATCGCTGAATCAATTAACCATTTGCTGATAATTAGCTAGAATCTCATAACAAGTAATTGTGAGCTTCCAGATCACTGAATCGGTCAACCATTTGCTGATAATGAGCTATAATCTCATAAAAAGTCAATCTAAGATTTTAGATTATTGAATCAGTCAACTCTTTGGTGATAATGAGCTACTATCTCATAACAAGTCATTTTAAGGTTCAAAATCACTGAAACGGTCAACCGTTTGCTAATAGTGAGCTACAATCTTATAAGAAGTCATTCTCAGGTTCTAGATCACTGAATCAATCAACCATTTGCTAATAATGAGCTCTAATCTCACAAAAAGTTGTTCTGAAGTTCTAAATTATCGTATCGGTCAACCATTTGCTGATAATGAGCTACAATCTTGTAACAAGCCATTTTAAGGTTTGAGATTGTCGAATCAATCAACTATTTGCTGATAATGAGCTAGAATCTCATAACAAGTCATTATGAGCTTCCAGATTGCTGAATCGGTCAACCATTTGCTGACAATGAGCTGTAATCTCATAACAAGTCATTCTAAGATTCTAGATCGCTGAATTGGTCAACCGTTTGCTGATAATGAGCTACAATCTCATAATAAGTCATTCTGAGGTTTGACATCACTGAATCAATCAATTGTTTGCTGATAATGAGCTACAATCTTATAACAAGCTATTCTGAGGTTCTAGATCACTGAATCGGTCAACTATTTGTTGATAATGAGCTACAATCTTGTAACAAGCCATTCTGAAGTTCTAGATTGTTGAATCGGTCAACCATTTGCTAATAATGAGCTACAATCTTGTAAGAAGTCATTTTGAGGTTCCAGATCGTCAAATCGGTCAACCATTTGCTGATAATGAGATAGAATCTCATAACAAGCCATTGTGAGCTTCCAGATCACCGAATAGGTCAACCATTTGCTAACAATTAGTGGTAATCTCATAACAAGTCATTCTAAGATTCTAGATCACAAAATTGGTCAACTATTTGCTGATAATGAGCTAGAATCTCATAATAAGTTGTTCTGAGGTTCCACATCGTTGAATCAGTGAATTGTTTGCTATTAATGAGCTAAAATCTTATAACAAGCCATTTTGAGGTTGGAGATCGCTGAATCGGTCAACTGTTTGTTGATAATGTGCTACATTATTGTAACAAGCCATTCTAAAGTTCTAGATCATTGAATCGGTCAATCATTCACTAATAATGAGATACAATCTTGCAACAAGATGTTTTAAGGTTCTAGATCGCCGAATCGGTCAAACGTTTGCTGATAATGAGCTAGAATCTCATAACAAGCAGTTGTGAGCTTCCAGATCAATAAATCAGTCAATTGTTTATTGATAATGAGTTATAATCACATAAAAAGTCATTCTGAGATTCTAGATCACTTAATTGGTCAACCATTTGCTGATAATGAGCTACAATCTCATAACAAGTCATTTCAAGGTTCTATATCACCAAATCGGGCAACCATTTGTTGATAATGAGCTACAATATTATAACAAGTTGTTCTAAGGTTCTAGATGGCTGAATCGGTCAACCGTTTGCTAATAATGAGCTACAATCTCACAACAAGCTATTCTAAAGTTTGAGATTGCCGAATCGGTCAACCATTTGCTGACAATGAGCAATAATCTTGTAACAAGTCATTCTAAGGTTCTAGATCATCGAATCAGTCAACCATTTGCTGATAATGAGCTAGAATCTCATAACAAGCAGTTGTGAGCTTCCGGATCATCAAATCACTCAACCATTTGCTGGCAATGAGCTGTAATCTCTTAACAAGTCATTCTGAGATTCTAGATCACAGAATCGGTCAACCGTTTGCTGATAATGAGCTGCAATCTCATAACAAGTCATTCTAAGGTTCCACATCATCGAATCAGTCAACCGTTTGCTGATAACAAGCTATAATCTTATAACAAGCCCTTCTAAGGTTCTAGATCACTAAATCAGTCAACTATTTGCTGATAGTGAGCTACAATCTCACACAAGCCATTCTAAAATTCTAGATTGCCATATCAGTCAACCATTTGCTGATAATGAGCTACAATCTCGTAACAAGCTATTCTAATTTTTGAGATCATCGAATCATTCAACCAAATGCTGATAATGAGCTAGAATCTCATAACCAGCCATTGTGAGCTTTCAAATCGCTGAATCAGTCAACAGTTTGCTAACAATGAGCTATAATCTCATAACAAGTCATTCTGAGATTCTAGATCACCGAATTGGTCAACCATTTGTTGATAATGAGCTACAATCTCATAAGAAGTCATTCTAAGGTTCCACATCACCGAATTGGTCAACCATTTGCTGATAATGAGATACAATCTTATAACAAGTTGTTCTAAGGTTCTAGATCACTAAATCGGTCAACCATTTGCTAATAATGAGCTACAATCTCACAACAAGCCGTTCTAAAGTTTTAGATCACCGAATCGGTCAACCATCTACTGACAATGAGCTGTAATCTCATTTCAAGTCATTATGAGATTCAAATTGCCAAATCGGTCAACTATTTGCTGATAATGAGTTACAATCTCATAACAAGTCATTTTGAGGTTCCACGTCATCGAATCAGTCAATCGTTTGCTGATAATGATCTAGAATCTCATAACAAGCCATTGTGAGCTTCTAGATTGCTGAATCAGTCAACCGTTTGCTGACAATGAGCTATAATCTCATAATAAGTCATTCTAAGATTCTAGATCACCAAATTGGTCAACTATTTGATAATAATGAGCTACAATCTCATAACAAATTGTTCTGATGTTCCACATCGCTGAATCGGTCAACTGTTTGCTGATAATGAGCTACAATCTTATAACAACCCATTCTGAGGTTCTAGATTGCTGAATCGATCAACCATTTGTTGATAATGAGCTACAATCTTGTAACAATCCATTTTGAAGTTCTAGATCGCTAGATCAGTCAACCATTTGCTAATAATGAGCTACAATCTCATAACAAGTGGTTCTGAGGTTCTAGATTGCTGAATTGGTCAACTGTTTGCTGGTAGTGAGCTAGAATCTCATAACAAGTAGTTGTGAGCTTCAAGATTGTTAAATCGGTCAATTATTTGTTGATAATTAGCTGTAATCTCATAGCAAGTCATTCTAATATTTTAGATCACCAAATCAGTCAACCGTTTGCTGATAATGAGCTACAATCTCATAACAAGTCATTGTGAGCTTCTAGATTGCCAAATCGGTCAACTATTGCTGATAATGAGCTACAATCTTGTAAGAAGTCATTCTAAGGTTCTAGATCACTGAATCGGTCAACCGTTTACTAATAATGAGCTAGAATCTCATAACAAGTAGTTGTGAGATTCTAGATTGTCAAATCGGTCAACCATTTTCTTATAATGAGCTGTAATCTCATAACAAGTCATTCTGAGATTCTAGATCACTGAATCAGTCAACCATTTGTAGATAATGAGCTACAATCTCGTAACAAGTCATTCTGAGGTTCCACATCATTGACTTGGTTAACCGTTTGCTGATAATGAGCTACAATCTTATAACAAGCTATTCAGAGGTTCTAGATTTCTGAATCGGTCAACTGTTTGCTGATAATAAGCTACAATCTCACAACAAGTAGTTTTGAAGTTCTAGATCGCCAAATCGGTCAACCGTTTGCTAATAATGAGCTACAATCTTGTAACAAGTCATTCACAAGTTCCAGATTATCAAATCGATCAAGCATTTGCTGATACTGAGCTAGAATCTCATAACAAGCTATTGTGAGCTTCCAGATCGCCGAATCGGTCAACTATTTGCTGACAATAAGCTATAATCTCATATTAAGTCATTCTAAGATTCTAGATCGCTGAATCGATCAACCATTTGCTGATAATGAGCTACAATCTCATAACAAATCATTTTGAGGTTCCACATCGCCGAATTGGTCAACTGTTTGCGTATAATGAGCTACAATCTTATAACAAGTCATTATGAGGTTCTAGATCGCTGAATTGGTCAACTATTTGATGAAAATGAGCTACAATCTCACAACAAGCTATTCTGAAGTTTGAGATCACCAAATCGGTCAATTGTTTACTGATAATGAGCTACAATCTTGTAACAAGACATTCTGAGGTTCCAAATCATCTAATCAGTTAACCATTTGCTGATAATGAGATAGAATCTCATAAGAAAAATTTTTGAGCTTCCATATCACCAAGTTTGCTGACAATGATCTGTAATCTCATAAAAAGTCATTCTAAGATTCTAGATCGCTGAATCAGTCAACCATTTGATGATAATGAGCTATAATCTCATAACAAATCATTCTGAGGTTCACATCACTGAATCTATCAACCATTGGTGATAATGAGCTACAATCTTATAACAAGTTTTTCTGAGGTTCTAGATCACTAAATCGATCAACTGTTTGCTGATAATGAGCTACAATCTCACAACAAGCCATTTTGAAGTTTTAGATTGTCGAAGCGGTCAAATTTTTACTGATAATGAGCTACAATCTCGTAACAAGCTATTCTAAGGTTCCAGATCATCAAATCGGTCAACCATTTACTGATAATGAGCTATAATCTGATAACAAGCCATTGTGAGATTCCAAATTGCCGAATCGGTCAACCATTTGCTGACAATGAGCTGTAATCTCATAAAAAGTCATTATGAGATTCTAGATAGCCGAATCGGTCAACCATTTGCTGATAATGAGCCACAATCTCATAACAAGTCATTCTGAGGTTCCACATCACCAAATCGGTCAACCATTTGTTGATAATGAGCTACAATCTTATAACAAGATGTTTTGAGGTTCTAGATCCCTAAATTGGTCAACTATTTGTTGATAATGAGCTACAATCTCGTAACAAGTTATTTTGAAGTTCTAGATTGCTGAATCGATCAACCGTTTGCTGATAATGAGCTAGAATCTTATAACAAGCCATTTTGAGGTTCTAGAATCTCATAACAAGTCATTCTGAGAATCTAGATCGCTAAATCAGACAATCGTTTGCTGATAATAAGCTACAATCTCATAACAAGTCATTTTGAGGTTCCACATTACTGAATCGGTCAACCATTTGCTTATAATGAGCTACAATCTTATAACAAGTCATTCTAAGGTTCTAGATCGCTGAATCGGTCGACTGTTTGTTGATAATAAGCTACAATCTCGTAGCAAGCTATTCTAAAGTTCTAGATCGCTGAATTGGTAACCGTTTGCTAATAATGAGCTACAATCTCATAACAAGCCATTTTGAGGTTCTAGATCACCGAATCGGTCAACCATTTATTTATAATTACCTAGAATCTCATAACAAGTAGTTGTGAGTTTCCAGATCACTAAAACGGTCAACTATTTGCTGATAATGAGTTGTATTGCCATAACAAGTCATTCTGAGATTCTAGATCACCGAATCAGTCAACCATTTGCTGATAATGAGCTACAATCTCATAACAAGTTGTTCCACATCGCTAAATCAATCAACCATTTGTTGATAATGAGCTACAATCTTATAACAAATTGTTCTAAGTTTCTAGATTGCTAAATTGGTCAATCGTTTGCTGATAATGAGCTACAATCTTATAACAAGTTGTTCTGAGTTTTTAGATCGCTGAATTGGTCAACCGTTTATTGATAATGAGCTATAATCTAACAACAAGCCATTCTGAAGTTCTAGATTGCCAAATCGGTCAACCCTTTTTTCATAATGAGCTACAATCTTGAAAAAAACTATTCTGAGGTTCCAGATCATCGAATCGGTCAATCATTTGCTGATAATGAGCTAGAATCACATAACAAGACATTGTGAGCTTTTAGATCGCCGAATCAGTCAACTATTTATTGAAAATGTACTATAATCTTATAACAAGTCATTCTGAGATTCTAGATCATCGAATCGGTCAACAGTTTGCTGATAATGAGCTACAATCTCATAAAAACTCATTCTGAGCTTCCACATCGCTGAATCGGTCAACCATTTGCTAATAATGAGCTACAATATTATAACAAGTCATTCTAAGGTTCTAGATTGATGAATCGATCAATCATTTGCTGATAATGAGCTACAATCTCACAACAAGTTATTCTAAAGTTCTAGATCACCGAATCGGTCAACCATTTGCTAATAATGAGCTACAATCTCATAACAAGCTGTTATGAGGTTCCAGATCATTGAATCAGTCAACCGTTTGCTGATAATGAGCTAGAATCTCATAACAAGCCATTGTGAGCTTCTAGATCATCAAATCGGTAAACCATTTGCTGACAATGAGCTGTAATCTCATAACAAGTCATTCTGAGATTCTAGATCACCAAATCGGTCAACCCTTTGTTGATAATTAGCTACAATCTTATAACAAGTTGTTATGAGGTTCTACATCACCGAATTGGTCAACCATTTGCTGATAATGAGCTACAATCTTATAACAAGCCATTCCAAGGTTCTAGATTGCTGAATTGGTCAACCATTTGCTGATAATGAGTTACAATTTCACAACAAGCCATTCTAAAGTTTTAGATCACCGAATCGGTCAACCATTTACTGATAATGAGCTATAATCCCATAACAAGTCATTCTGAGGTTCCAAATCATTGAATCGGTCAACCGTTTGCTGATAATGAGCTGGAATCTTATAACAAGTCATTATGAGCTTCCAGATCACTAAATTGGTCAACCGTTTGCTGACAATGAGCTATAATCTCATAACAAGTCATTCTGAGATTCTAGATCACCAAATCGATCAACTATTTGTTGATAATGAGCTACAATCTCATAACAAGTCATTATGAGGTTCCACATCGTCGAATTAGTCAACCATTTGCTGATAATGAGCTAAAATCTTATAACAAGCCATTCTAAGGTTCTAGATCACTGAATCAATCAATAGTTTGTTGATGATGAGCTAAAATCTTATAACAAGCCCTTTTGAAGTTCTAGATCATCGAATCGATCAACCATTTTCTTATAATGAGCTACAATCTCATAAAAAGCCATTCTGAGGTTCTAGATCACTGAATTGGTCAACCATTTGCTGATAATGAGCTAAAATCTCATAACAAGTAGTTATGAGCTTCCAAATCACTGAATCAGTCAACCGTTTGCTGACAATGAGCTGTAATCTCATAACAGATAATGAGATTCTAGACTATTGAATCAGTCAACCATTTGCTGATAATGAGCTAGAATCTCATAACAAGTCATTCTGAGGTTCCACATCGCCGAATCGGTCAACTGTTTGCTGATAATGAGCTACAATCTTATAACAAGGCGTTCTAAGGATCTAGATCACTGAATTGGTCAACCATTTGCTGATAATGAGCTACAATCTCACAACAAGCCATTCTAAAGTTCTAGATTGTCGAATTGGTCAACCATTTGCTGATAATGAGCTACAATCTCGTAACAAGCCATTCTGAGGTTTGAGATTGTCAAATCGGTCAACTATTTGCTTATAATGAGATAGAATCTCATAACAAGCCATTGTGAGCTTCTAGCTCGCTGAATCAGTCAACCCTTTGCTGATAATGAGCTGTTCTCTCATAACACATCATTCTGAGCTTCTAGATCACTGAATTGGTCAACCATTTACAGATAATGAGCTACAATATCATAACAGGTCATTCTGAGGTTTCAAATCACTGAATTGGTCAACCGTTTGCTGAGAATGAGCTAAAATATTATAACAACGTGTTCTGAGGTACTAGATCACTGAATTTGTCAACCATTTGCTGATAATGAGCTACAATCTCACAATAAGTTGTTTTAAAGTTCTAGGTTGCCGAATTGATCAACTATTTGTTGATAATAAGCTACAATCTTGTAACAAGCCATTTTGAGGTTCCAAATCATTGAATCAATCAACTGTTTTCTAATAATAATCTAGAATCTCATAACAAGCCATTGTGAGCTTCCAGATTGCCGAATCGGTCAACCATTTGCTGACAATGAGCTATAATGTCATAAAAAGTCATTCTGAGATTCTAGATCACCGAATCGATCAACCGTTTGCTGATAATGAGCTACAATCTCATACCAAGTCATTTTGAGGTTGCACATCGCTGAATCGGTCAACTGTTTGCTGATAATGAGTTATAATCTAATAACAAACTATTCTAAGCTTCTAGATTGTTGAATCAATCAACTATTTGTAGATAATGAGCTACAATCTCATAACAAGCCGTTCTGAAGTTCTAGATCGCTAAATCGGTCAACCGTTTGATAATAATGAGCTACAATCTCATAATAAGTTGTTATGAGGTTCCACATCACCGAATCGGTCAACTGTTTACTGATAATGAGCTACAATCTTATAACAATCCATTTTAAGGTTCTAGATCACTAAATCGGTCAACCATTTGCTGATAATGAGCTATAATCTCACATCAAGCTGTTCTAAAGTTTTAGATCGCCGAATCGGTCAACCGTTTGCTGATAATGAGCTACAATCTCGTAAAAAGTTACTATGAGGTTCTAGATCATCAAATCAGTCAACCATTTACTGGTAATGAGCTAGAATCTCATAACAAGCCATTGTGAGCTTCTAGATCACCAAATTGGTCATCTATTTGCTAATAATGAGCTACAATCTCATAACAAATCATTTTGAGGTTCCACATCGCCAAACTAGTCAACTATTTGGTGATAATGAGCTACAATCTTATAACAAGCCATTTTGAACTTCTAGATCACTGAATCAGTCAACCATTTGTTGATAATAAGCTACAATCTCGTAACAAGTCATTTTGAAGTTCTAGATCACCGAATCGGTCAACCGTTTGCTTATAATGAGCTAGAATCTTGTAACGAGCTATTCTGAGGTTCTAGATCATTGAATCAATCAACCATTTGCTCATAATGAGCTACAATCTCACAACAAGTTGTTCTGAAGTTCTAGATCACTGAATCAGTCAACTGTTTACTTATAATGAGCTACAATCTCGTAAAAAGCCATTTTGGGGTTCTATATCATTGAATCGGTTAACCGTTTGCTGATAATGAGCTAGAAACTCATAACAAGTAGTTGTGAGCTTTTTGATCATTGAATCGGTCAACTATTTGCTGATAATAAGCTGTAATCTCATAACAAGTCATTTTGAGATTTTAGATCATCGAATCGGTCAACCGTTTGTTGATAATGAGCTACAATCTCATAACAAGTCGTTCTGAGGTTCCACATCGCTGAATCGGTCAACCATTTACTGATAATGTGCTACAATCTTATAACAACCTGTTCTAAGGTTCTAGATCATTGAATTGGTCAACTGTTTGCTTATAATCTCACAACAAGCTGTTCTAAAGTTCTAGATTGCTGAATCAGTCAACTGTTTACTAATAATGAGGTATAATCTTGTAACAAGCCATTTTGAGGTTTCAGATCATCAAATCGATCAACCGTTTCCTAATAATGAGCTAGAATCTCATAACAAGGCATGTGAGCTTCTAGATCCTTGAATCGGTCAACTGTTTGCTGACAATGAGCTGTAATCTTATAATAATTCATTCTGAGATTCTAGATCACTGAATCGGTCAACTTTTTCCTGATAATGAGCTACAATCTCATAACAAGTCATTTTGAGGTTCCACATCACCAAATCGGTCAACCGTTTGCTTATAATGAGCTATAATCTAATAGCAAACCGTTCTGAGGTTCTAGATTGCTGAATTGGTCAACTGTTTGTTGATAATGACCTACAATCTCATAACAAACCGTTCTGAAGTTCTAGATCATTGAATTGGTCAACCATTTGTTGATAATGAGATACAATCTCATAACAAGCCATTCTGAGGTTCTATATTGCCGAATCGTTCAACTGTTTGCTGATAATGAGCTATAATCTCACAACAAGCCATTGTTAGCATCCAGATCACCGCAATGGTCAACCGTTTGCTGACAATAAGTTGTAATCTCATAACAAATCATTATGAGATTCTAGATCATCAAATCGGTCAACCATTTGCTGATAATAAACTATAATCTCATAACAAGTCATTATGAGGTTCCACATCACTGAATCGGTCAATAGTTTGGTGATAATGAGCTAAAATCTTATAATAAGCTATTTTAAGGTTCTAGATCGCTGAATCGGTCAACCATTTGCTGATAATGAGCTACAATCTTACAATAAGCCATTCTAAAGTTTTAGATTGCTGAATCGGTTAACTGGTTGCTGATAATGAGCTACAATCTTGTAACTAGTCATTCTGAGGTTCTAGATCATTGAATCGATCAACCGTTTGCTGATAATGAGCTAGAATCTCATAACAAGCCATTGTGAGCTTCTAGATCACCGAATTGGTCAGCCATTTGCTGACAATAAGCTATAATCTTATAACAAGTCATTCTAAGATTCTAGATCGCCGAATCAATCAATCGTTTGCTAATAATGAGCTATAATCTCATAACAAGTCATTCTGAGGTTCCACATCACCAAATTGGTCAACCATTTATTGATAATGAGCTACAATCTTATAAAAAGTCATTCTAAGGTTTTAGATCATTGAATTAGTCAATCATTTGTTGATAATGAGCTACAATCTTGTAATAAGCTATTTTGAATCTCTAGATCACCGAATCGGTCAATCATTTGCTGATAATGAGCTACAATCTCGTAATGATCCGTTTTGATGTTCTAGATTGTCGAATCAGTCAACCGTTTGGTGATAATGAGCTAGAATCTCAAAACAAGTAGTTGTGAGCTTCCAGATTGCTGAATCAGTCAACTATTTACTGATAATGAGCTGTAATCTCATAACAAGTCATTCTGAGATTCTAGATTGCCAAATCGGTTAGCTATTTTCTTGATAATGAGCTACAATCTCAAATAAGTCATTCTGAGGTTCCACATCGCCGAATCGGGCAACCATTTGCTGATAATGAGCTAGAATCTTATAAAAGTCATTCTAAGGTTCTAGATTGCTAAATCAATAAACGATTTTCTCATAATGAGCTACAATCTCACAAGCTGTTTTGAAGTTCTAGATCACCGAATCGGTTAACCATTTGTTGATAATGAGCTACAATCTCGTACAAGCTATTTTGAGGTTTTAGATCATCGAATCGGTCAACCGTTTACTAATAATAAGCTAGAATCTCATAACAAGCAGTTATGAGCTTCAAGATCACTGAATCGGTCAACTGTTTGCTGATAATGAGTTGTAATCTCATAACAAATAATTATGAGATTCTAGATCACCAAATCGGTCAATAATTTACTGATAATGACCTACAATCTCATAACAACTCATCTTGAGGTTCCACATCGCCGAATCGGTCAAGTATTTGCTGATAATGAGCTACAATCTTATAACAAGTCATTCTAAGGTTCTAGATCACTGAATTGGTCAACCGTTTGTTGATAATGAGCTACAATCTCACAACAAGCCATTTTGAAGTTCTAGATTGCCAAATCAGTCAACAGTTTGTTGATAATGAGCTACAATCTCATAACAAGCCATTTTGAGGTTTGAGATCATCGAATCGGTCAGTCGTTGGCTTATAACGAGCTAGAATCTAATAACAAGCCATTGTGAGCTTTGAGATCAATGAATTGGTAAACTATTTGCTGAGATTCTAGATCGCCAAATCAGTCAACCATTTGTTGATAATGAGCTACAATATCATAACAAGTCATTCTTAGGTTCCACATCACCGAATCAGTGAACTATTTTCTTGTAATGAGCTACAATGTTATAACAACCTGTTCTGAGGTTTAGATTACTGAATTGGTCAACTGTTTGCTGATAATGAGCTATAATCTCATAATAAGCCATTCTAAAGTTCTAGATCATCAAATCGGTCAACTATTTGCTGATAATGAGCTACAATCTTGTAACAAGCCATTCTAAGGTTCTAGATTGTCGAATCGATCAAATGTTTCTTAATAATGAGCTAGAATCTCATAACAAGCCATTGTGAGCTTCCAAATCGCTGAATCAGTCAACCATTTGCGCACAATGAGCTGTAATCTTATAACAAGTCATTCTGAGATTCTAGATTGCCAAATCGCTTAGCCATTTGCTGATAATGAGCTACAATCTCATAACAAGTCATTCTGAGGTTCAACATCACCGAATCAGTCAATTGTTTGCTGATAATGAGCTACAATCTAATAAAAAAGCCATTTTGAGGTTCTAGATTGCTGAATCAGTCAACCATTTGTTGATAATGAGCTATAATCTTGTAACAAGCCATTTTGAACTTCTAGATCGCCAAATTGGTCAACCGTTTGCTGATAATGAGTTAGAATCTCATAACAAGCCATTCTAAGGTTCTAGATCACCAAATCTATCAACCATTTACTGATAATAAGCTACAATCTCACAATAAGCCATTCTGAAGTTCTAGATCACCAAATTAGTCAACCATTTACTAATAATGAGATACAATCTTGTAACAAGTCATTCTGAGATTCTAGATTGTTGAATCAATCAACCGTTTGCTGATAATGAGCTAGAATCTCATAACAAGCCATTATGAGCTTTCAGATCACCAAATCAGTTAACCATTTGCTGACAATGAGCTTTAATCTCATAACAAGCCATTATGAGATTCTTGATCACCGAATCGATCACCATTTGCTGATAATGAGCTAGAATATCATAACAAGTCATTTAGAGGTTCCACATTGTCGAATTGATCAAACATTTGCTGATAATGAGCTACAATCTTATGACAAGCCGTTCTAAGGTTCTAGATCCCTGAATCGATCAACTGTTTGCTGATAATAAGCTACAATCTTATAATAAGTTTTTCTAAATTTCTAGATCATTGAATCGGTCAACCGTTTGATGATAATGAGCTACAATATCGTAACAAGCCATTTTGAGGTTTGAGATCATCCAATCGGTCAACTGTTTGTTGATAATGAGCTAGAATCTCATAACAAGCAGTTGTGAGCTTCCAGATCATTGAATTAGTCAAATGTTTGTTGACAATGAGCTGTAATCTCATAACAAGTCATTTTGAGATTCTAGATCGCCGAATCAGTTAACTGTTTGCTGATAATTAGCTAGAATCTCATAACAAGTAGTTGTGAGCTTCTAGAATGCCGAATCGGTCAACCATTTGCTGACAATGAGCCATAATGTCATAACAAGTTATTTTGAGATTCTAGATCACCGAATCGGTCAACCCTTTGCTGATAATAAGCTACAATCTTATAATATATCATTTTAAGGTTCCAAAACACCGAAATAGTCAACTATTTGCTGATAATAAGCTACAATCTTATAACAAGCCATTGTCAGGTTCTACATCGCTGAATCGGTCAACCGTTTGCTAATAATAAGCTCTAATCTCACTACAAGCCATTCTGAAGTTTTAAATCACTGAATCGATCAATCATTTGCTAATAATGAGCTATAATCTCATAACAAGCCATTCTAAGGTTTGAGATCATCAAATCGGTCAACTGTTTGCTGATAATGAGCTAGAATCTCATAACAAGCCATTGTGAGCTTTTAGGTCACCGAATCGGTCAACCGTTCATTGATAATGAGCTATATTCTCATAATAAGTCATTCTAAGATTCTAGATCATTGAATCGTTCAACTGTTTGCTGATAATGAGCTACAATCTCATAATAAGTCATTTTGAGGTTTGACATCGCTGAATCAATCAATTGTTTGCTGATAATGAGCTATAATATTATAACAAGTTGTTCTAAGGTTCTAGATTACTAAATCAGTCAACCATTTGTTGATAATGAGCTTCAATCTAATAAATGTCATTCTAAAGTTCTAGATTACCGAATCGGTCAACTGTTTACTGATAATGAGCTACAATCTCATAACAAGTCATTCTGAGGTTCTAGATCATCAAATCGGTCAATCATTTGTTGATAATGAGGTAGAATCTCATAACAAGCCATTGTGAGCTTCTAGATTGCTGAATTGGTCAACCGTTTGCTAACAATGAGTGCTAATCTCATAAAAGGTCATTCTGAATAAGTCAACCATTTGTTGATAATGAGCTACAATCTCATAACAAGTTATTTTGAGGTTCCACATCACCGAATCAGTCAATCGTTTGCTAATAATGAGCTAGAATCTTATAACAAGCCATTCTAAGGTTCTAGATCACTGAATCGGTTAACCATTTATTGATAATGAGCTACTATCTTGTAACAAGCTGTTCTAAAGTTCTAGATCCCTGAATCAGTCAACCGTTTGCTGATAATGAGCTACAATCACATAAAAAATCATTCTAAGGTTCTATATTACTGAATCAAGCAACCATTTGTTGATAATCACCTGCAATCTTATAACAAGTTGTTCTAAGGTTCTAGATCACTGAATCGATCAACCGTTTGCTGATAATGAGCTACAATCTCACAACAAGACATTCCAAAGTTTTAGATAACTAAATCGGTCAACTGTTTGCTGATAATTAGTTACAATCTTGTAACAAGCCATTCTAAGGTTCTAGATCATTAAATCGGTCAACCGTTTACTGATAATGAGCTAGAATCTCATAACAAGAAGTTGTGAGCTTCTAGATTGCTGAATCGATCAACTATTTACTGGCAATGAGCTGTATTCTCATAACAAGTCATTATGAGATTCTAGATCACCGAATCGGTCAACATTTTGCTGATAATGAGCTACAATCTCATAACAAGTCATTCTGAGGTTCCACATCACCAAATCGGTCAACCATTTGCTGATAACAAGCTACAATCTTATAACAAGCCCTTCTATGTTTCTAGATAGCTAAATCGGTCAACCATTTGCTGATAATGAGCTACAATCTCACAACAAGACATTCTGAAGTTCTAGATCGCCGAATCGGTCAACTATTTTTTGATAATGAGCTACAATCTCGTAACAAGCTGTTATGAGGTTTGAGATTGTCAAATCATTCAACAGTTTCCTGATAATGAGCTAGAATCTCATAACAAGCCATTGTGAGCTTCCAGATTGTTGAATCGGTCAACCATTTGTTGACAATGAGCTATAATCTCATAACAAGTCACCCTGAGATTCTAGATCATTGAATCGGTCAACCGTTTGCTGATAATGAGCTACAATCTCATAACAAGTCATTCTGAGGTTCCACATCACCAAATCGGTCAATTGTTTTCTAATAATGAGCTACATTCTTATAACAAGCCATTCTGAGGTTCTAGATTACTGAATCGGTCAACTATTTGCTGATAATGAGCTACAATCTCACAACAAGCTGCCATACTGAAGTTTTAGATTGCCAAATCAGTCAACCATTTGCTAATAATGAGCTACAATCTTGTAATAGGTTGTTCTGAGGTTCTAGATTGTCAAATCGGTCAACTTTTTGCTGATAATGAGCTACAATCTCATAAAAAGTCCTTCTGAGGTTCCACATCGCTGAATCAGTCAACCGTTTGTTGATAATGAGCTATAATCTTTTGACAAGCCATTTTCAAGTTCTAGATCACCGAATCGGTCTATATTTTGCTGAGCTTCTAGATCGCTGAATCGGTCAACAATTTGCTAACAATGAGCTGTAATCTCATAACAAGTCATTCTGAGATTCTAGATCGCCGAATCGGTCAACCATTTGCTGATAATGAGCTACAATCTAATAACAAGTCATTCTAAGGTTCCACATCATCGAATCGGTCAACCATTTGCTAATAATGAGCTACAATCTTATAACAAGTTTTTCTAAGGTTCTAGATCGCTGAATCGGTCAACCATTTGTTGATAATGAGCTACAATCTCATAACAAGCCATTCTGAAGTTCTAGATCACCGAATCGGTCAATCGTTTGCTGACAATGAGCTGTAATCTCATTTCAAGTCATTATGAGATTCTAGATAACTAAATTAGTCAACTGTTTTCTAATAATGAGCTACAATCTCATAACAAGTCATTATGAGGTTCCACATCATTGAATGGGTCAACTGTTTGCTGATAATGAGATAGAATCTCATAATAAGCCATTTTGAGCTTCCAGATCACTGAATCGGTCAACCATTTGCTAACAATAAGTTGTAATATCATAATAAGTCATTCTAAAATTCTAGATCACCGAATCGGTCAACCGTTTGCTAATAATGAGCTACAATCTCATAACAAATTATTCTGAGGTTCCACATCGCCGAATCGGTCAACCGTTTATTGATAATGAGCTACAATCTTATAACAAGCCACTCTGAGGTTCTAGATCGCTGAATTGGTCAACCATTTGTTGATAATGAGCTACATTCTCATAACAAGCCATTCTGAAGTTCTAGATCACCGAATCAGTCAACTGTTTGTTGATAGTGAGCTACAATCTCGTAACAAGTCATTCTAAGGTTCTAGATTATTGAATTGGTCAACCATTTGCTGATAATGATTTAGAATCTCATAAAAAATAGTTGTGAGCTTCCAGATATCTGAATCGATCAACCGTTTGCTGACAATGAGCTGTAATCTCATAACAAGTCATTCTGAGATTCTAGATTGCCAAATCGGTCAACCGTTTGCTGATAATGAGCTACAATCTCTTAACAATTCATTGTGAGCTTCTAGATTGCCAAATCGGTCAACCATTTGCTGATAATGAGCTACAATCTCATAACAAGCCATTCTGAGGTTCTAGATCACTAAATCGGTCAACCATTTGTTGATAATGAGCTTGAATCTCATAAAAAGTAGTTGTGAGCTTCCAGATTGCCAAATCAGTCAACTATTTTCTAACAATGAGCTATAATCTCATAACAAGTCATTCTGAGATTCTAGATCATTGAATCGGTCAACCATTTACAGATAATGAGCTACAATCTCATAATAAGTCATTATGAGGTTCCACATCACTGACTCGATCAACCATTTGCTGATAATGAGCTACAATCTTATAACAAGCCATTCTAAGGTTCCAGATCACTGAATCAGTCAACTGTTTGCTGATAATGAGCTACAATCTCATAATAAGTCATTTTGAAGTTTTAGATCGCCGAATTGGTCAACCATTTGTTGATAATCAGCTACAATCTCATAACAAGCCATTCTAAGGTTCCAGATCGTTGAATTGGTCAAGCATTTGCTGATACTGAGCTAGAATCTCATAACAAGCCATTGTGAGATTCTAGATTGCCAAATCGGTCAACCATTTGCTGACAATGAGCTATAATCTCATAATAAGTCATTATGAGATTCTAGATCACTGAATCGGCTAACTGTTTGTTGATAATGAGCTACAATCTCATAACAAATCATTCTGAGGTTCCACATTGCCAAATCGGTCAACCATTTGCTGATAATGAGCTACAATCTTATAAAAAGTCATTCTCAGGTTCTAGATTGCTGAATCAGTCAACTTGTTGACACCCTAAAATGGACAGGCTTGTGACTTTACATCAAAAACACTAATTTTCATCTATTAATTAATGGTTGTTTAATCATTAATTAATCATCTATTTTCTTCTAAATTCATTCCCCAAATCATCAAACCCAATTCTCAAAATTGATTAAATAATTAATTTTATTTAATTAAATAGCTTTAATTGATTAATTATCATTAAAATAATTAATTAAACTCAATTTCCTATAGTTTAAATTCAAATATTTAAACTTACTAATTTAATTCTTGCAATTAAATTAATTTAATTTCATCAAATAAAGCAATTCTTAATAAAAAAGAATTCAATTATCTCACATGTTGAAAATAATTATTAAATAAATGAATTAAATATTCATTTATCTTCAAACAGATAACTCCAATCAGATCACATGGGTTACTCCACCCATCTCTCCAGCCCACATGGGTAACTTCACCCACCTCTTTAGTTCAAAAAGGGAACTCATAATTAGCTCTTCAGTTAACCAAACCCTATCTCCTCTTTACCAAATGAAGAGGTGAAGTTTACTGAGGACCTCTCCTGTTCCTTTTGATCTCAACCGTTCATGTCCCCATCTCTAGGATTGATCTCAACCATTCATTTCATCACCAATTCCTATATAATAAACCCTTCATAACCATTTGAAGGATCCAGGATTTCAAGCTCTTGTGCGCCATTACTCTGTCAGTTTGGTTCTAGCATTCAAGCCATCTTGCGATCACACACACACATTTTAAATATCAAATTCTCGACACTTCTCAAGTCATAGACGCTGCCCCACCTATACTGAGCATCAAGAACAACGTTTCAAAAGGAGTAGAGAGAAACAATAGAAGCTTCAAGCATTGTGGGGTTTGCATTTACTTGTCTTCCTTTCTCTTGCTTGTACATTTTATTGCTCATGTTTTTGTTATTTGTTTAGTAGTCATTGTATACATGATTTGCATTCATTTGTGAACCTTTGCTACTAACCCTTGCCTTTGGAAAGCTGTGGGAACCAGAAAGAGAGGCGTACATTTTGGTGAACCCAACATGAAGAAACAACCCAAATATCTCTTGTAGATGAAGAAATGAATTGATCAACCACGGTCGTACGGTCGTAAATTTAAAAATCACACTTTTCGTTGACATTTTTACTATTTTGCAATTGTTGGTATTTTACCGCAATCGCCCATACTATGCCGCAATCGACTAGTTTAATACCGCAATTGATTGCAGGCTTTCGCAGTTATTTTGTCCATTTCTTGTCTCTGACTTATGGTATTTTTCCGTAATCATTTGATCTATGTCATAATTGCAAGAATTTTACCACATTTGTCTGATGCATGCCGCAATCGATAACACTTTTCTGCATTTGCCAGTTAATTACCGCAATTGACAGCACTTTGCTGCAGTTGCAAGTTAATTACCGCAATCGTCAGAAGATTACCGCAGTTGCAGGAATATTGCCGCAATCACAACAAATATTGCAAATATCAGATCTAAGTCTTCTGGTCATCTACTTTTAAATTGACATTCTTTTTGGTTTCTATGCAGGATTGGATCAAAGTCATCAAGGACAGAGGAGGGTAGGTTTTGGTAAGCACCATTTCAGTTTTTCAAAGTTTCACATATTCTCATTTTGCGAATAATCCTTTTTGGTACTAACTTGTTTAAACAACACAAACTAAAAGGAATTCATTTGTTAATTTGGGTTTAAAAAGAATAGTGCTTGCAAAATATCACACCTCATATTTCAGATTTGGGTTTAAAATTGACATGAGGATTAAAATTGAACAAAGGCAAAGAATCTCTCAATTTGGTGCACTAAAACTGAACAAGCAATCAACACCTACTTTTGGGCTTAAAATTGAACATTTGTGCTTGTATGGTGGTGTAACTTAGTTCACATTTCAAAATTTGGAGCTTAATCAATTTACCTCGTGTCTTGAGTTTTGGGTGCACTTGCACAAACTGTTAGATTACAAACCTTTATACTTTTTAGAAAGGCTTGTCCGGGGAATGCACTTCTTCCTCGAAGAACGACCTTAAACTAGTAATCCTTCTGATCGGTATATAAACAAGGCGCGAACCAAAGTTCTATCTTATCTAGCCAAGCTCAGGCGAGGCATGTTGATAATAGTCTGGATCGGGTGAATATCCCTAAGGAGCCAGCGTGATCAATTAGGCTCTTAAGTGAGTCACGCACGTACAAACCGATTGGAGAGACACCACGGACCATTACTACAACCTTGATTAATTAGAGGCTAACCCATTTTACCTCTGAACAGATACCTTATTATAGTGCAAGGGGTTGCAGAATTTCCCCTCAAGATTCCCAACATATGTGTCCCATGGTATTTATGTAGTGAAAGAGATCTTCACTCCATGGAAACAATATCTAGAAACAGCAAAAACATGGGCACCTACGCCGTGGACCTTTGTGTCCTAGTAGCGTGACAATTGTTGTGTGAGCTAACAGACATTCAAGCATTGGGTCTATAACATTGTATTCTAAAGCCAATTTGACCTAGATTAATTTGATTGTTCATTGTTGAGACCTCGTGATAACATTGCAACTTGAAAAAGTTGTAGAACATACACAATCTTAGTCTTTATTTCTCAAAAAAACATAGTGTCTATTGTGCTTGTTCCTTTGATCAGTTTCTGAAAATGCAAAACAAAACATCCAAACTATCAAAATGAGTCAAATGTGTTAAAGTCTAGGTTGTCAACGTCAACTATCTTGTAAATTAGAAGCCTTGTGTGTGATAAAACTACCACAATCGACCATTTATTTTATCGCAATCGGTGAAATTGTACCACATTTTTTACCAGAGATACTATATTCCTATTCTGACCTAAAAACCTTGAAAGAATTCTTTATCTGGTGTCCAAAACTAGTGTCTATCCCAGGAAAACACAAAGAACATTGTGTGAATATCTAAACATTAAAGATTACCCTTTCTCTGTAAAGCATGATTATTGTCAAAAACATTGTTAGTTCGAAAGCTCAGACTCGAAGTATCTTGATCTCATCTTATCAAACATCATCATCTTTTTCAAATTGACTTTATCCAAGACAAAGGTCAGAAAATTTTATCTTTTATCATCCCCACTTTGAGATCAAGTTATATCAAAATCTATCCTTAGAATTACCTTTGTCCAAAACATAACTCAGACTTTGTCTTAGAAAGGATCCTCTTCTTTGTTTGCTTTGTATCACTTGTTTTAGTTACAAAACCTAGACCGCGCTATGTCCCAAACACCTCATGGAGGAACTTACACAAGGTCTATGGCTAGAGCTCAACCAGATGAGTCATATATCAACCGTTTCCCCACTTGGAAAATAGAGCAAGAGAATGATCCCTTCATGAACACTAGTTCTACTATATTCATTGAACAACCCCGTGGGGCAGCCTTTTTCCAAGATATCATAGAAGAAATTGAAGATGTAGAACAAGATGCCTACTCCACCAAAGTAGTTGATGTTGTTGTAGAGAGGAACCCTAAATGTTACTTAGCCATGCTAATAAAGAAGGGAGTCAAACTCCCCGCTGAATTCAATGTATCAACTATATGGCTCGAAAACCCTCTCGTAGGTCAAAACACTACTCACACTCCTCAAATACTACCTGTTGTGTCACAGATCTTTCCACCATTGACTTTACCCACATCAACACAGACTGTATCCAATCAAACCAATGACCCAACCCAAGCCAGCACATCATCTACTCAAGGCATGACAAGCTCGCAACCAAGTGCACCCATGGTCACTAGTATGCCTCCACCCTTAATCTCATGGCCCACGTAGTCCAACTCTCATGCCATGCCTTCCATCCCACCAAACACCAGTTATTCTGAAACTATGCCACTACTACAATCCATCCACACTAACCTTGGGATCAATACATCATGCCCGCAAGGATCCATCTCTATAGGACCTATTTACAGTCAAGTCCCACCCAAAGCTACATCTTTTCCCATTCTGACACCCATCCAACCTCCGCAACAGCAACCCCAGCTTCAGTTGCCTCACATCCAACCTCTGCAATAGCAAACCTAGCTTTAGTTGCCTCACATCCAACCTCCACAACAGCAACCCCAGCTTTAGTTGCCTCATATCCAACCTCCGCAACAACAACCCCACCTTTAGTTGCCTCATATCCAACCTCAGCAACAAGAACCCCAGTTTCAAACCCAACCTTAGCAACAGTAATACCTACCCCAACATTATCAACCCCAGTTTCAGTCACAACAACAAACACTTCAAAACCCACCATGGACTACTCATGTCCCTACAGTTACAAATCACTCGGTGGACAATCAATACCAAGTCTCTAGGATGAAATCCTATGTTCCTACTCAAGGGACACAGAGGCACAGCCTCATACCCACCACAGCACAAAGGAATGTCCACATGCATCAGCCACAATATCAAACGGACATGCTAATGCAATAAATGAAAACCCTTCAAACCCAAATGATGAATATGCAAAATCAGGGGCAAACTAAATCCTATACCACAGAGGATTTATACCTATACCCCTTTGACCATCCTCTTCAAATGTCTCCATTCCCAAACCACTTCTCAGTGCTGAAATTTGACAAGTATAGGGGCAGCACCAACCCTATTGAGGATATACGAGAGTTTTTTGCTAGTTGCGTCAAAGTCGCTCATGATGAGACATATCTAATGTGACTGTACCCACAAAGTTTAGCCTGACCAGCAATGGAATGGTTCTCACATCTACCTCATGGCATTCAGTCTTGGGGAGAATTGGCTGAAAAGTTCATAGCTCACTTCCATCATAACATCGAGTGCAAGGTCAGCATCAAGGACCTTTGTGACATTAAATAAAAAGATGGAGAGTCCTTTGTGAAATTCCTATAGAGATGGAGGAACACGGAAAACTATATAACATATGATGTGCCTAAACAAGACTTGATAGTCATGTTTGTTGACAATCTTATCCCAGACATGTCATTCACAACAGAGCTATAGTTAGCTCCAAACTTCACACAACTCATCGAAAGAGGAGTTCGTTGTGAACAGAACTTGGTCAAAAAAGGAATCCTTGCAGATCCTATGTGAATGAACACAAATAAGAATGCAACGGAAAAAGCTAAGTGGTGGAACAAGATCAAAAATGTCACTAGTGATGGTGTCATTAATGTAAAGACAATCAACTACATGCAACCCAAGGTGTCACTGCAAGGCACACCTATAGAAAACCAAAACCCCACAGGGCCCACTCAACAAGCATACATCCAGAACCAACCCTCCCCTGTACAAGCAGCCGCTGTGTCAAATAGTCAACAACAGAATCAATGCAAACCATGGTTTCAATTCCAACAAAGAGATTTCACACCATTGGGAGAGCCAATAGAGTCCGCTTTACGTAAGCTGATACAATCAAACACTATCACTCTCCCAACAATCAGAGACTTTAAACAAGAGGAAAACAAGCCAAGGTTGTATAATGACAAAGACTTCTGTGACTTTCATCAGGTCAAGGAGCACAAAATAGCCAACTGCTACCAATTGAAACATGCTATCCAAGATCTCATTAACATAGGGATCATCAATGTGACAAACACTCAAGCTAAAGGTACAACTAATCACACCATTTTTAATGATACTTTCTATGATCACAACAAAGGAAAAACCTTTGAGTCTGGTGGACAAATGAATAAAGTTAACTATACATATGCCAATAGTGATAATGTCATAAATTGCCTAAATCCTTCAGATAATCATGTGGCCACAATCATTATCAGAGACCAAGGTAACAATTACACTGTAACTACATGTCGTGCTAGAGTCATCTTGCAAGGAGTACCATCCTCAGCTACTACATCAGCCAATCCTATAGCAAACTCAGATCCACAAACAAGCATAGTGGACCAACTAAAGCGCACACCTGCCCAGATATCCATGTTTGACCTCTTGTGCATATCTCTACAACATAAACTAGCACTTGATCAAGCACTTCAAAATCCAGCTATCCCAAGGGACATAACACCTGAAAGCTTCCAAACAATGGTCAACCATATAGTAGCTAACAAACATGGCACATTCACAGACTGTGATGTGCCGCCGCATAAGCCCCTGCATAATGATCCTCTACACTTGCTTGTCCAAATCCACAAAAGCGTTGTCTGTAGGGTCCTTGTCGATGGTGGAGCTGGTTTAAATATTTGTACTTTAAAATTAATCAAGCAACTAGGCTATTCCGAATCAAGCATTGATGTCACCAGAAGGATAAATATCAGAGCATATGATGAAGAGGAAAGGTCCTCTAAAGGTATTATTATTCTACCTGTTCACATTGGTCTTGTGGTCAAAAACACACCCTTTCAAATTTTAGACCTTGAGATGGGATACAACATGTTACTTTGGAGACCTTGGATACATGAAATGCAAGCTATACCATCAACATACCATCAATGCATCAAGTTCCCTCTCCAAGGGGAGGAGATCGTCATAGAGGGAGATCCCAATCCTTTCCAATATTGTAATGTGGTCCAAATCAGCACGGATAACCAAGTACCATCGAACCAGGATGCAAGCACCCTGTCCTCCTCAGATTCAAATCCCAAATATGTCACACGAGCAGCGGGAAAAATAGTCATTAAACAAGATGCAAGTATCTCCTCCCCTACAAATTCAAATCTTAAAGATGTCACAGAGAAAGTAGGTAAGATATCCATCACGGACAAAGGATGTGGTGAATATAGATATGAAGAGGCTTTGACAATCATGCACATGCCTTTAAGCCCCAGAACTCACGGTATGCCACTACCTGTCATTGCAACAGAAACTCAGCAGCCAATTATTTTTAGATGTCCACCCATAACCTTTGTCTGATGGGGGGACATAGTGAAAGAGAATCCTTTTGAGCAAGACATCAATACCTAGTTATACAGAGACTCCCTTGAGACAGTTCGACCACCCTTACCTTTGGAAAACTACGGTAATGGTTATACAATGATACAAAGGTTTGGGTACGATGGTACAACTGGACTGGGGGCAAGGCAATAGGGAATATATGAATTGCCTCTCCCACCAACCCAAAGAAACACTAGAGGTTTTGGCTATGGACAACAAAGCACTAGTCTTATGGTTCAAGACGTTCAAGTCAATCACGAGCGAATAGTAGAGATGCACTGGGGGCACAACACTGAGCATGTCCTAATAAGCAACATATTAGCGTAGTTGTTGCCTGCTAAAGAAGGATCCACACAATCCCAAGTAAACCTACACTTAGCAATCAATGATACCCAAGGAAGTGAGACATTGGATGAATATTCCATTGAGACTAATTCCAATGAGTACAAATGGAGATCCCTCCATGACTCTAAACCATCAATCCCTTACTTTTTCCCTCAAGCCGATATTATCATAAACCTAGCAGACCTATTTGAACAACTGACCATTACTGAAAAACCCTATATAGACAAACATATCATTCATCAGACCTCAAGTGGTGCATCATCCTCACAGTCCAATTTCATAGGCACCCTATCAGCAGTCCCGTTCAGTCAACCAAAGCTAAACAGTAGTGAAAGTGTCTATCTTGTACACCCTGAGCTTATAGAGTGGGATCAACAAGGACCACCTAATCTTGATGTCTTTGAAAATGAAAAGGAAATAGCTCATTTCATGGGACTAAGGGAAGGCATTCCATCAGGAGATCACAAGGCAGGATTCTCTATCAACCTAGATAGAGCAACATACTTCAGGGAGCAAGCACCTCTTTCCATTCCACAAAAGAAAAAAGAACAAAAGAATAAAAAGCTAAGAGAAGACATATCTTCTAGCGAAAACCTCACAAAGGCGCTAAAAGATGGAAAGAAGGAATTTCTCCCCCTGATAGAGGAGAAATCAGCACTACTAGCTGAAGAGACAGAGGAAATTAACTTGGGCGATGACAAGAACCCAAAGAATATCTATTTGGCAAAATCTCTCACCCCTAAGGAGAGAGAACATTTCATCAACTTCTTCAAGGCAAGAATGATCAATTTTTCATGATCTTACTCGGACATGCCGGGATTAGATCTAGAGTTGGTGCTACACCATCTCCAATTGCTACCAAATGCTAAACCTGTCAAACAGAAGCTAAGAAAGATGCATCCTCACGTTGCATTATTGGTCAAAGCAGAACTGAAAAAGCTCCTAGATGCTAAATTCATCAGACCTATACCATATGTGGATTGGATATCTAATCTAGTACTAGTTATGAAGCACAGTGGTCAGATTCAAATTTGCATGAACTTTTGAGACCTCAATATAGCATGTCCCAAAGATGACTTTCCTTTACCAAACATTGACATGATAGTGGACCTAACTGCAGGACATGAAATGCTATCGCTTATGGATGGCTTCTTAGGTTACAACCAAATAAGGATAGCGCCAGAGGACCAACACAAAATGGCTTTCACATGTCCTTGGGGAACATATTGTTGGAATGTTATGCCATTTGGTCTAAAGAACACTGGAGAAACATATCAGAGGGCAATGACAACCATATTTCATGATCTCATCCACAAGAAAATGGAAGATTATGTCGATGAAATACTAGAAAAATCCATACTTCAAAAGGATCATTTACAAGTTTTGGGACCCATCTTTGATAGAATGGAGGAATTCAAAGTCTGACTAAATCCAAAAAAGTGTGCATTCGGTGTCACAGCGGGAAAATTACTAGGGTTCATAGTATCACATTGAGGAATTGAAGTGGATCCAGAAAAAGTCAAGGCACTTTGGACATGCCTCCACCATCAAACCTAAGACAACTAAGAGGGTTACAAGGAAGGCTCCAATTGATAAGATGCTTCATAGCTCAACTGGCAGACAAGTGCCCAACATCTACTGCATAAGTACATCAAGTTCATATGGACAAAACAATGTGAATAGGAATTTCAGATATTCAAAAACTACCTTCTAAAGTCTCCTATCTTGGTACCACCAGTGCAAGGTACACCATTGCTTCTATACATCTCAGCAACAGAATCAGCGTTAGGGGTCCTTTTGGCACAACATGATGATGCAGGAAAGGAGAGGGCCATCTACTATCTAAGCCAAACATTGGTTTGATATGAGCTAAACTACACACCGATAGAAAATTCATGCCTGGCAATTGTGTTCACTTCCCAAAAGCTAAGACACTACATGTTGAGTCATCAAACAAAATTGGTTGCACATATTGATCCTCTCAAGTACCTATTAAGCAAAGTAGCGCTCACTGGAAGACTGGAAAAATGGGTAATGATCTT
>MU227123.1:116988-127115 GCA_018584345.1 Thuja plicata | reverse complement strand
CTTCCTGCACACTCAATGCACACATCAGTAGATCCAACACAGCATGATATGAAACATAGCATAACGTCAATAATATATGTAAGCATGTAAACCACATTGCATTTAGAACTGAAATATCCTAGCATCAGTTTCCTAAACCATTTCCATCATATTACATTTATACATTTAGATCCATATAAAACATCAACATAAGCAGTAATTAAATCAGAACATAATCATCTCATAAGTTCCTTGATTACAAAAATCAGGTGTTGAATATATAACACAGGATTCCACCGATCCTCAAAAGTATGAAAAGTCTCGCTGATAGTCAAGTATGTGAAAGCATAAACTACTGAAAGCATGAAAACAAAATAGTAAGCTATAACAGTCTAGAGTAGGTCTCACATTCTAGATCGTCAAATCGGTCAACTGTTTGCTGATAATGAGCAAGAATATCATAACAAGCCAATGCGAGCTTCCAAATAGCTAAATCGGTCAATCATTTGCTGACAATGAGTTATAATCTCATAGAAATTCATTCTGAGATTCTAGATCATTCTGAGGTTCCACATCACCAAATCAGTCAACCGTTTGCTGATAATGAGCTACAATCTTATAACAAGCCATTTTGAGTTTCTAAATCACTGAATCGGTCAACCGTTTGTTGATAATGAGCTACAATCTTGTAAGAACCCATTCTAAAGTTCTAGATCGCTGAATCTCATAACAAGTAGTTGTGAGTTTCTAGATTGCTGAATCGACAACTATTTCCTGACAATGAGCTATAATCTCATAACAAGTCATCCTGAGATTCTACATCGCTAAATCTATCAATCATTTGCTGATAATGAGCTACAATCTCATAACAAGTCATTCTAAGGTTCCACATCATGGAATCGGTCAACCATTTACTGATAATGACCTACAATCTCTTGCCATTCTAAGGTTCTAGATCACTATTTTGGTCAACTATTTATTGATAATAAGCTACAACCTCACAACAAGTCATTCTAAAGTTCTAGACTATCAAATTGGTCAATCATTTGCTGATAATGAGCTACAATCTTGTAGCAAGCCATTCTAAGGTTCTAGGTCATCTAATCGGTCAACCATTTGCTAATAATGAGCTAGAATCTCATAACAAGAACTTGTGAGCTTCCAGGCTACCAAATCGGTCAACCATCTACTGACAATGAGCTATAATCTTATGACAAGTCATTCTGAGATTCTAGATCACTGAATCGGTCAACCATTTGCTGATAATTGGCTACAATCTCATAACAAGTCATTCTGAGGTTCCACATTACTGAATCAGTCAATCGTTTGCTCATAATGAGCTAAAATCTTATAATAAGTCATTCTAAGGTTCTAGATCATTGAATTGGTCAACTATTTGCTGATAATGAGCTACAATCTCACAACAACCCATTCTAAAGTTCTAGATCATTGAATCGGTCAACCATTTGCTGATAATGAGCTACAATCTTGTAACAAGTTATTCTGAGGTTTGAGATCGTCAAATCAGTCAACCATTTGCTGATAATGAGCTAGAATCTCATAATAAGCCATTATGAGCTTCCAGATCACCGAATCGGTGAACCATTTGCTGACAATGATCTGTAATACAATAACAAGTCATCTGAGATTCTAGATCGTTGAATCGGTCAACCGTTTGCTGATAATGAGCTACAATCTCATAACAAGTCATTCTAAGGTTCCACATCGGTGAATCGGTCAACTATTTTCTTATAATGAGCTACAATCTTATAACAAGTTGTTTAAGGTTCTAGATCACTGAATCGGTCAACCATTTGCTGATAATGAGCTACAATCTCACATTAAGTTATTCTAAAGTTTTAGATTGTTGAAATGGTCAACTGTTTGCTGATAATGAGCTACAATCTCATAACAAGGCATTCTGAGGTTCAAGATCATCAAATCAGTCAACCAGTTGCAAATAATGAGCTAGAATCTCATAATAGGCCATTGTGAGCTTCCAAATTGCCAAATCGGTCAACTGTTTGCTGACAATGAGCTGTAATCTCATAACAAGTCATTCTGAGATTCTAGATGGTTGAATCAGTCAACTATTTGTTGTAATCTCACAACAAGTCATTCTAAAGTTCTAGATCACCAAATCAGTCAACTATTTGCTGATATTGAGCTACAATCTCGTAACAAGCCATTCTGAGGTTCGAGATCATTGAGTCATTCAACCGTTTCCTGATAATGACCTAGAATCTAATAACAAGCCATTCTGAGATTCTAGATCATCAAATCGGTCAATTGTTTGCTGACAATGAGCTGCAATTTCATAGCAAGTCATTCTGAGATTCTACATCACCGAATCGGTCAACCATTTTATGATAATGAGCTACAATCTCATAACAAGTCATTCTGAGGCGCCATATCACTGAATCAGTCAAGCATTTGCTGATAATGAGCTACAATCTTATAACAACCAGTTCTTAGGTTCTAGATCATTGAATCGGTCAATCGTTTGCTGATAGTGAGCTACAATCTCATAACAAGTCATTTTGAAGTTCTAGATTGATGAATTGGTCAACTATTTGCTAATAATGAGCAATAATCTCATAACAAGTCATTCTAAGGTTCCACATCGCTGAATCGGTTAACCATTTGCTAATAATGAGCTACAATCTTATAATAAGCCATTCTGAGGTTCTAGATCACTGAATCAGTCAACTGTTTACAGATAATGAGCTACAATCTCATAATAAGTCATTCTGAAGTTCTAGATTACCGAATCGGTCAACCATTTATTGATAACAAGCTACAATCTCATAACAAGTTGTTCTAAGGTTCTAGATCATCGAATCGGTCAACCATTTACTGAAAATGAGCTTGAATCTCATAACAAGCCATTGTGCGAATCACCGAATTAGTCAACCATTTGCTGACAATGAGTTATAATCTCATAACAAGTCATTCTGAGATTCTAGATCGCTGAATCGGTCAACTGTTTACTGATAATGAGCTACAATGTCATTATAAGTCATTTTGAGGTTCCACATCGCCGAATCGGTCAACTGATTTCTCATAATGAGCTACAATCTTATAATAAGCCATTCTGAGGTTCTAGATCGCTGAATCGGTCAACCATTTGTTGTTAATGAGCTACAATCTTGTACCAAGTCATTCTAAAGTTCTAAATTGCAGAATCAGTCAACCGTTTGCTGATAATGAGATACAATCTTGTAACAATCCATTTTGAGGTTCTAGATCATTCAATTGGTCAACCGTTTTCTGATAATGAGCTAGAATCTTATAGCAAACAGTTGTGAGCTTCCAGATCAGCAAATCGGTCAAGTACCATTTGCTGATAATGAGTTGTAATCTCATAAAAAGTCATTGTGAGATTCTAGATCATTGAATCAATCAACCATTTGCTGATAATGTGCTACAATCTTATAACAAGTCATTCTAAGCTTCCACATCGCTGATTCAGTCAACCGTTTGCTGATAATGACCTACAATCTTATAACAAGTCATTATCAGGTTCTAGATGGTTGAATTGGTTAACTATTTGCTGATAATGAGCTACAATCTCACAACAAGCCATTCTGAAGTTCTAGATCATTGAATTGGTCAACTATTTGTTGATAATGAGCTACAATCTCATAACAAGGCATTTTGAGGTTCAAGATCATCAAATCAGTCAACCATTTGCTGGTAATGAGCTAGAATCTCATAATAAGTCATTCTGAGCTTCCAGATTACCCAATCGGTCAACCGTTTGCTGACAATGAGCTGTAATCTCATAACAAGTCATTCTGAGATTTTAGATCACTGAATCAATCAATTATTTGCTGATAGTGACCTACAATCTCATAACAAGTCATTCTAAGGTTCTAGATTGCCAAATCGGTCAATCATTTGCTGATAATGAGGTACAATCTCATTATAAGTCATTTTGAGGTTCCACGTTGCTGAATCGGTCAACCATTTGCTGATAATGAGCTACAATCTTATAACAAGGCATTCTGAGGTTCTAGCACTAAATCAGTCAACTGATTGTTGATAATGAGCTACATTCTCATAACAAGTTGTTCTAAAGTTCTATATTTCTGATTCGGTCAACAATTTTTTGATAATGAGATACAATCTCATAACAAGTTATTTTGAGGTTCTAGATCGTCGAATCAGTCGACTATTTGTTGATAATGAGCTAGAATCTCATAAAAAGCAGTTGTGAGCTTCCAGATCACCGAATCGGTCAACCATTTGCTGACAATGAGCTTTAATCTCATAACAAGTCATTCTGAGATACTAGATCACTGAATCAATCAACCGTTTACTGATAATGAGCTACAATCTCATAACAAGTCGTTCTAAGGTTCCACATGGCTAAATTGGTAAACCATTTTCTGATAATGAGCTAAAATCTTATAACAACCCGTTCTAAGGTTCTAGATCACTGAATCGATCAACCGTTTGTTCATAATGAGCTACAATCTCATAATAAGCCATTCTAAAGTTCTAGATCACCGAATCGATCAACCATTTACTGATAAATGTGCTACAATCTTGTAACAAGCCATTCTGAGGTTCTAGATCATTGAATCAGTCAACCATTTGTTGATAATGAGCTAGAATCTCTTAACAAGCAGTTGTGAGCTTCTAGATCACTGAATCAGTCAACCGTTTGCTGACAATGAGCTATAATCTCATAACAAGTCATTCTGAGATTCTACATCACTGAATCAGTCAACTGTTTGCTGATAATGAGCTACAATCTCATAACAAGTCATCTTGAGGTTCCACATAGCCAAATTGGTCAACTGTTTACTGATAATGAGCTACACTATTATAACAAGCCATTCTAAGGTTCTAGATCGCTGAATCGGTCAACCATTTGTTGATAATGAGCTACAATCTCACAACAAGACATTCTAAAGTTCTAGATCACTGAATGGGTCAACTCTTTGCTGATAATGAGCTACAATCTCGTAACAAGCCATTCTGAGGTTCGAGATCATCGAATTGGTCAACCATTTGCTTATAATGAGCTAGAATCTCATAACAAGCCACTATGAACTTCAAGATTGCCAAATTGGTCAACCTTCTGTTGACAATGAGCTGTTATCTCATAACACGTCATTCTGAGGTTCCACATCACCAAATCACTCAACCATTTGCTGATAATGAGCTACAATCTTATAACAACCCATTATGAGGTTCTAGATCACTGAATTATTCAACTGTTTGCTGATAATAAGCTACAATCTAACAGCAAGCCATTCTGAAGTTCTAGATCACCGAATCGGTCAACTATTTGCTAATAATGAGATACAATCTCGTAACAAGCCGTTCTGAGGTTCTAGATTGTCAAATCGATCAACCGTTTGTTGATAGTGAGCTAGAATCTCATAACAAGCCATTATGAGCTTCCAAATTGCTGAATCCATCAACTATTTGCTGACAATGAGCTCTAATCTCATAACAAGTCATTCTGAGATTCTAGTTCACTGAATCGGTCAACTGTTTGCTAATAATGAGCTACAATCTCATAACAAGCCATTTTGTGGTTCCACATCACCGAATCGGTCAACCAACCATTTGTTGATAATGAGCTACAATCTAATAATAAGCTAGTCTGAGGTTCTAGATCCCTGAATAAGTCAATCATTTGTTGATAATGAGCTACAATCTCGTAGCAAGTCATTCTAAAGTTTTGGATTATCAAATTGGTTAACCGTTTGCTGATACTAAGCTACAAACGCGTAAAAAGTCATCCTGAGGTTCTAGATCACCGAATCAGTCCATTGTTTGGTGATAATGATGTAGAATCTCATAACAAATAGTTATGAGCTTCCAAATAACTGAATTAGTCAACCGTTTGCTGACAATGAGCTTTAATCTCATAATAAGTCATTCTGAGATTCTAGATCACTGAATAGGTCAACCATTTGCTGATAATGAGCTACAATCTCATAACAAGTCATTCTGAGGTTCCACATCACTGAATCGATCAACTGTTTGCTAATAATGAGCTACAATATTATAACAAGTTGTTCTAAGGTTCTAGATTGCTAAATCGGTCAATCATTTGCTGATAATAAGCTATAATCTCACAACAAGTCAATCTAAAGTTCTAGATCACCGAATGGGTCAACCGTTTGCTGATAATGAGCTACAATCTTGTAACAAGCCATTCTAAGGTTCTAGATCATCGAATCGGTCAACCATTTACTGGTAATGAGTTAGAATCTCATAACAAGCATTTGTGAGCTTCCAGATCACCGAATCGGTCAATCGTTTGCTGACAATGAGCTATAATCTCATAAAAAGTCATTCTAAGATTCTAGATCGCCAAATTGGTAAACTGTTTGCTGATAATAAGCTACAATCTCATAACAAGTTGATCTGAGGTTCCACATCACCGAATCTATCAACCGTTTGCTGATAATGATCTACAATCTTATAACAAGCCATTTTGAGGTTCTAGATCACTGAATCGGTCAACCATTTGCTGATAATGAGCTACAATCTCACAATAAGCTATTCTAAAGTTCTAGATTGCCAAATCAGTCAACCATTTGCTGATAATGAGCTACAATCTTGTAACAAGCCATTATGAGGTTCTAGATCGTCGAATCAGTCAACCATTTGTTGATAATGAGTTAGAATCTCATAACAAGTGATTGTGAGCTTCCAGATCACTGAATTGATCAATCGTTTGCTGGCAATGAGCTATAATCTCATAATAATTCATTCTAAGATTCTAGATCACTGAATCAATTAACCGTTTGCTAATAATGACCTACAATCTCATAACAAGTCATTATGAGGTTCTACATTGCCTAATCAGTCAATTGTTTGCTATTAATGAGCTACAAACTTATAACAAACTATTCTTAGGTTCTAGATCACTGAATTGGTCAATCGTTTGTTGATAATGAGCTGCAATCTTGTAACAAGCCATCCTAAAGTTCTAGATTCTTGAATCGATCAACCATTTTCTTATAATGAGCTACAATCTCGTAACAAGCCGTTCTAAGGATCTAGATCACCGAATCGGTTAACGGTTTGGTGATAATGAGCTAGAATCTCATAACAAGCAGTTGTGAACTTCTAGATCACCGAATCAGTCAACCATTTGCTGACAATGAGTTGTAATCTCATAACAAGTCATTCTGAGATTCTAGATCACCAAATCGGTCAACCATTTGCTGATATTGAGCTACAATCTCATAACAAGTCATTTTGAGGTTCCACATCGCTGAATCAGTCAACCTTTTGCTGATAATGAGCAACAATCTTATAACAAGTTTTTTTGAGGTTCTAGATCACTGAATCAGTCAAATTTTTATTGATAATGAGATACAATCTCACAACAAGTCATTCTAAAGTTTTAGATCACCGAATCAGTCAACCATTTGTTGATAATGAGCTACAATCTCGTAACAAGCTATTTTGAGATTCTAGATCGTTGAATCGGTCAATCGTTTGCTGATAATGAGCTAGAATCTCATAAAAAGCCATTGTGAGCTTCCAGATCACTGAATCAGTCAACTATTTGCTAACAATGAGCTATAATCTCATAACAAGTTATTCTGAGATTTTAGATCACCGAATCTATCAACCGTTTGTTGATAATGAGTTACAATCTCAAAACCAATCATTCTGAGGTTCCACATCACCGTATCGGTCAACCATTTGCTGATAATGAGCTACAATCTTATAACAAGCCATTCTAAGGTTCTAGATCGTTGAATCGGTCAACCGTTTGTTGATAATGAGCTACAATCTTGTAACAAGCCATTTTGAAGTTCTAGATCGCCAAATCGGTCAATCGTTTGCCGATAAGGAGCTAAAATATCATAACAAGTTGTTCTGAGGTTCTAGATTGCCAAATTGGTTAATCATTTTGTACTTGGGTACCTCATTAGGCCATGTTGTCGGGACCCATCTTTCCTACTTTCTGTAGTTGTTTCTAGGTTTTTTAGCTTCTCCCTAAGTTTATCTTAAGGGGGGGTGTTAGAGTTAAAAGGGTATTTTCACTTATTAATTAAATCATTATTGATTTAATTATTAAGTCACCTTTCACTTATTAATTAAATCATCATTTGATTTAATTATTAAGTCCCTTTTATCTCTATTTCACTTAAGCTAAACTTTAGGCATGCAATAATTGATTCTTTTATTAATTATTCATGCAACCTTGGTTTCTTCACCCATCTCAGGGTTTTGAACTCCTTTATAAGGATTGATCACTTTGTAATTATTTAATCCTTTTTTTTAATTCTATTCTATTTTTATTGAATCAATTGAGGATGTTTCCTCTTTCACAGATCTGTTATTTTGGCCTCCATAGCATTTGCTTCTCTCTTTCTGTGATAGGTGTTTGCATGTAGGTGATTCTTGTGAGCTATAGGGTTGATAGTTTTTCATCAACTCCAATATGGTATCAGAGCTCCGCCCTTTCATGCCCCTATTCTCTTCATGAGAGATTTGACCTTGTCTTTAAATCTATATTTTTGAGAGGTTTTTATCTCAAATTTTTATGGATTTTGGGAGTATTTATTTTTCGGAGCACTTTGGGCAAAAATCGACATCTATGTTGTGTTCGGAAGGCCCAAGAAACCCAATTTTCATATAAGACACATCTTATTTAGACACAGTTCAAATTTGGGCACTATTTTTTGCATGCACAACCCTTGGCACACTTTACAAGGCAAAAATCTACATCCAATTCTGTGCTGCATCAAATTCTTTGCTGCCTCGATTTTTATGCCACATTGATTTCTGTGCCACCTCAATTTCCATGATGCCTTGATTTTAGTGCTGAATCAATTTTCATGTTGCCCCAATTTCTGTGTCACCTTAATTTTCATACTACCTCGGTTTATGTGCCACTGATGTCAGTAGTCGTAGGTCTGACAGTAAGGTTAAAATTGACGGCCATAAAATTGTCATACAACTTGCTTTTTTTCATAATGAGCAGCCTACGGTTTTTTTCTCTATCGGGAGCAAATGGAGGTCAATTTTCAACTTCTTTGTATCGTCAGAAAGCTCTTTTCGAGCCAAACGCTTTTCTAGAGGTTAGATTTTTTGATTTTTCCATCTTGTAGCTTTTTTTGGCAGTCAAAGTCAGTGATCTATTTTGCACTCCAGGAGCTATATCTTGCTCCTCCAGACTCTATTTTTTGACTTCCGCATGGCGTCAGAAAGATAGTTCGATTATCCTTCTTGTAGGAGTCTCACACCCAGAATTTGCTCTAGGTATTTTTTATTCAATTTTTTGTATTTTTACAATCTGGTGGATATCTTGGATGTTTCAGGTCCTGGGATCATTTTCTGTGCATGGGATGACTCCTTGAAAGTAGTTACATATGTTTATTTTTCTTTCATTCATTCATGGATATTGTACACATCCTTTACTGTAGCTTTTTTTCAAAGGCACTGAGATAAAGTGTCATCTTGCATGCTTGGGACTTCGCACATATTGTGTGTGATTATACTCACATTATTTATAAAGTGCCATGGGGGGGTTGCTAAACTTTTTTCAAGTGAGTGTTCCTTCCATGACATTAGCCTCATGTGTGTCAAGGACTGATCATCCTCAACACATACTTTATTTCTGCTTGTACGTTCTTCATCATGCAGTTTTTCTTGGCAGTCTCTCAGTGTATTTGTTATATCTCTTCCTATCAGCATTATGGGGGGTATTGTCTTATGCTGAATGTGGACCTCTTAATTCAACACAAACACAACATAGTCCTTACACAATCGATAAATTTTACAAAAACAAACATGAATTTTTTATTCTGCAAATGCGATTGAAGCGACCTGTTGCCTCCTAATTAGATATGATTGTTGAAGTGTACCCTCAGAATGAGAGCCAACAACCTGACCATTGCTAATATGGAGGATTTTATAGTGCAAGTAGATGAAGAAAAGCCATTATTTATGAGAAATATGCATCTAGTTCATGAGAAAGCACTATTTATTCTATGAATTAAGACATGAGTAAGCTTATGAAAATGAAGTGCACTTAGTCTAGAATGAATTTGCAACTAGCTATGGAAGTAAAAGTGCAATTAATCTAAGAAATTGAATGCTTCTAATCTAGAAAGTAAAATGCTTGTAATCTAGAAAGGAATGCTTTTTAAGCTAGAATT
>MU227123.1:83227-94995 GCA_018584345.1 Thuja plicata | reverse complement strand
AAATTATTTTGAAAAAATAATAAACTAACTAAAAAATAACTACCTACTTTCGGATTTGGCTTTGGTCAAAAATCCAAAACATATTGTAAAATTCTAAGATTTTTTTTGGAGATAGGAAATTTAATTTATCGAACTGGGTCTTTTTTATATTTTTAAAATTCGACCATCTTCATCCTATGTCGACATCATCTTTGCAGCAGGTCTAAATTCCAGCATCTTTGAAACCTTCGCTTGTAGAATTCTGATTGTTTCTCTCATAGAGCTTCCTTCCATAATCCCTCAAATTTTAATTGAAAAGAAATATGTTGTTGTATCCCATTTAATGTACTTCATCATATTATTAATTATTGGGCATAGATTTTAGGATTCCATTTTTTTAGAATTTTATCACTTTATAGGACTCTAAATTTTGCCAAAAATTGAGAACTCCAACAGGGTCTAGGAGATCAGGACTATGACAACATCATATAAATACAAACTGACATCATAATAAAATCATACAGAAAGTACAATCCCAAAACCTCTGGATTTAAGTCCTAGGGTCATCTAGCCCAACCAATACCCGCAAGCATGATAACTTAGGAGAACATTCAATTCATTGAAATACGCACTCAAAATACATCATAGTATAACTAAAACATATTTAAAATGCATAAAATCAAATATAATGTTAACGTAAGAATAAACAAATTTTTAATTCCTAATCATGCAAATTCATTTATTCATTAAAAATTACTATTGATAAATAATTCAATATACCAGATTGATAAAACATTAACATTTCCTATAGATCTATATATAAAACAATTTATAAATACATCCAAGGAATAATTACCAATTTTCAGTTATAATTACAAAATTATAAAATACCTAGGTGTATTATAGCATTAACACAAGTCACCCAATAATACCTACAATATTAATTAGTTAACATCATAGAATTCTCCAATTGGTAATGAACAATTAACAAAATAGCAATCGAAGAATAAATCCTCTTTGGTTTATGAATTAATAATAATAATGTTAATAATCTCTAATACAAAAAAAACACAAACCCCTTCTAACATATATTTCCCAATTTTAAAGAAAAATAAACAAAACTCAAACATATTTAAAATATATATTAATAAAATTAATATATAAATATATATATATATACAAACTATTTTAACTAATATTAAAAACATATTTAATAATTAAATTACATTATGCTAATTTAAAATAAATTAAACTATTTAATAAAACAAAATTAAATAACCTTTAAGCAAAATCGAACTAAAAAAACATTTTTTAAATAAACATTAATTAAAATTTTAATAACTAAAAAAAATATTAAAAAAAAATTACGATTGGGGGGGGGGGAGTCTCGTGGCCCCCACCCACCTACCTAACCGCACTGGCCTCCCTTGATTAAGGAGAGGCACGGCCAGACTGCGGTTGGCCCGGCAGTCTCGACTGCCGAGCCGGCAGTCCCAGCTGCTGCGCCGACAGTCTATCGTGCGCAGGGGAGGGGGAGTTGGTGGCCCCCGCCTCCTCCAACCAAAATTTTTAAAATTAATTTTTTTAAAAAAATAAATCTTAAAACATGCGATTTAAATCAAACAAACTTTCATTTAAATTTTTTTTTTTTAAATAATAATTCCGAAAAATTTTGTCTTTATCTTTCATATTTTTACATGACTGGTGAAATTTTTTTTTTTCCAACTCTCTATTTTTACAGAGAGTTTTTTTTTTTTTTTTTTTTTTTNCGAAAAATTTTGTCTTTATCTTTCATATTTTTACATGACTGGTGAAATTTTTTTTTTTCCAACTCTCTATTTTTACAGAGAGTTTTTTTTTTTTTTTTTTTTTTAAAACAATAGTTTTCAAAGAGCAATTTCAAGGGGGGATTATTTTTTTAAAACACTATATAGTTAAACTATAGTCTAGGTTAATTTTTCCATTTTCTAGGAGATCCATAAGAAATTTTCCAACAAAATTTTGACAACACTTCTGTACTAGGTAAATATACATTTTTCTACAAAAATTAAAGATCTAGGTTTCTAGAAATACCCATTTCAACAACAAATTCAAACTAGAAACCCTAATACCCATTTACCCTAATGCTATAAAACGAAACCCTTTGTGCCCACAAACACAGATTTGACATGCAAGCTTGAATTAAAACATGAAATTGATCTAAAAACATATTTCCCAATTGAAACCCTCAAAACACAAGATTAACAAGCAAGGAATGACCAAACAAAGAATCCTAGCTTTTCGGATGCATAGAAGATAGGGATCCGAAAGCTAGAATTGACATGAACAAGACCCTACCTCAATAACTGTTGAGGAATGCACAATGAAAAAATCCAAGCAAGGAGAATTCCAAAATTATGCTCCAAAACCAAGCACACCCAAAGCTCTCCAAAAATGCTCCCCAAAACCTGTTATCTTCAAATGAGAGAAGAATCCCCCTAAAGAGGATCAACTTCCCCTAATTAAGCAAACCCTCATGACAACACATTTAGTTAACTCCTAAAAGGAATCTACCCAAAATTGAAAGAAAATAATAATTAATTAATTAAAAATATCTAATTATTTGCACAACTCAACTTTGAATCCTACAATCTAATTGAAAGCTTTGAGTTTGAAAATACTTTTTCCACCAAATCTTGCACATGTAATTAATAAAATATTAATTTAAATAACTTAAATATTTAAAGCACAATAATCCATGCAATCTTAATAGTCAATTTTTTAATAAGGCATAAAAGCCTATTTACTCTCATTTTCAATTGAATATTCAATTAAATATTAATATTCAATAATTGCACTTTAATTAACCTTTCAATCAAATATTGGTATTTAATTTAATTTTTAATTAATTAAATACCCTATATTTAACAATTAATTGCAATAATATTCAATTAAATAAATAACATGATATAACACCCACATAACCACATCAAGCACCTGAAATAAAAAATAAGCAAAATCAAACATACACTAGGAAAGGGATACACGAATTCCTATCCACTATATGAATTTGGTAAGGGTAGTCAAATAGATACTTGTCCACTAACTAGGAAAATTAGGTTTAGGATAGGATTTGGACCTGAAAACTATTTCCCCTCTCTTACCATTGAGATTATTGCGATAGGGCACGCTCACTCCTACCAATTCAGGGAAGACGTAGCCCGGTACCTGCAAACCTGCCATCACAAAGACGAACATACATGCATATATATAATATGGCAAACAATGGTTGAGACTAGGTTATCGTGTGGATCTCACTGAAGCAAGTAACTACAACTCTGTCCCATACCATACTAAGCACATCAAACAGTAACGCAAAACATACAATGATCCATATGCATATAAATCTAAGGTCAGTATTGTCAGAAAACTATAATCGACTTGAAATCTTAACATATACATAAGCATAATTAAATAACCCTAAATCCCATATACATAGAAGACACAACATAATAATAATGGATCAATAACATACTGAAATGTAATACATAAATATCCTCAAAATCAATTGAAATAACCACACATACATCAAAATTCCTAAAAGAGTTAGGCATCCACAAACTGAAAAACAAACTAAGAGGTGGGTATTATAGGATTCCACACATTTTGTGTTTGATTGTACTTGCATTATTTATAAAGTGCCATAGGGGGGGTTGCTGAACCTTTGTCAAGTTAGTGTTCCTTCCACGACATTACCCTCATGTGTGTCAGCAATTGATCATCCTCGACACATACTTTATTTTTTCTTGTACATTCTTCATCATGTAATTTTTCTTCACAGTCTCTCAGTGTATCTGTTATACCTCTCCCTACCAGCATTATGGGGGGGTATTACTGTTGGTTCCTATGTTTCCTTGGTTTGATGGAGTGAGCTATGTATTCAATATTTGTTCCTATATACTAGGCAGAAGCAGTGGATGGTACCTATGCATTTCGGTTAGATGGATCATTTACCATATGGAGACACTCTTCTTTCGTTCCTATTTTGGAGGCTTCAGACTTAGCATTTTTTCCATCTGTATCTTCGAGTTTCGATGTTTTCCTTGTTTTCCATCTAGATTTGAGTAGTGTCATTTGAAGGCACTCGTACATAGTAGTTATTTGATAGTGTTTTACAACTTCATGCTTCAGAGGTGTTCTACATATTCTTTCTTTGTTCCTATTTTCTCGAACATTCTCTAGTTTGGAGGCTTCTTTAGTCCTTCACTAGGCTTCATCTCTTTTTGGAGAGGGGTTTTTCCCACTGGGTTTTCTCCTTTTCTCCTCTTTACAAATATTTTTTGTACTTGGGTACCTCATCAGGCTATGTTGCGGGGACCCATCTTTCCTGCTTTCTGCAGTTGTTTCTAGTTTTTTAGCTTCTCCCTAAGTTTATCTTAAGGTGGGTGTTAGAGTTAAAAGGGTATTTTCACTTATTAATTAAATCATTATTGATTTAATTATTAAGTCACCTTTCACTTATTAATTAAATCATCATTTGATTTAATTGCTAAGTCCCTTTTATCTCTATTTCACTTGAGCTAAACTTTCAGCATGCAATAATTGATTCTTTTATTAATTATTCACGCAACCTTGGTTTCTTCACCCATCTTAGGGTTTTGATCTCCTTTACAAGGATTGAGCATTTTGTAATTATTTAATCATTTTTATGTAGTTCCATTCCATTTTTATTGAATCAATTGAGGATGTTTCCTCTTTCACAGATCTATTTTTTTTGGCCTCCATAGCTTTTGCTTATCTCTTTCTGTGACAGGTGTTTGCATGCAGGTGATTCTTGGGAGTTGTAGGGTTGATAGTTTTTCATCAACTCTAATATGGTATCAGAGCTCCGCCCTTTCATGCCCATGTTATCTTCATGAGAGATTTGACCTTGTTCTTTAAAATTGTGTTTTCGAGAGGTTTTTATCTTAGATTTTCATGGATTTTGGGAGGATTTATTTTTTGAAGCATGTTGGGAAAAAATTGACACTTGGGTTGTGTTTAGAAGGCCCATGAAACCCAATTTTCATATAAGACGTGTCCTATTTGGAAATAGTTCAAATTTGGGCACTATTTTTGCATGCACGACCCTTGGCATGCTTTACAAGGCAAAAAATTACATCAAATTCCATGCCGCCTCAATTTTTGTGTTGCCTCAATTTCTGTGCTGCATTAATTTCTGTGCCACCTTGATTTCCTTGATGCCTTGATTTCAGTGCCGCCTCAATTTTTGTGTCACCTCAATTTCTGTATTGCCTCGATTTTTGTACTGCCTCAGTTTCCGTGTCGCTGATGTCAACAATTGCAAGTCTGAAAGTGAGGTTAAATTTGACAACCATGAAACCGTCGTACAACTTACTTTTTTTTCATAATGAGCAGCCTTCGGTTTTTTTGCTCTATCTAGAGCAAACGGATGCCGATTTTTGACTTCTTTATATCATCAGAAAGCTCTTTCCGAGATGGATGCTTTTCTGGAGGTTAGATTTTTTTATATTTCCATCTTGAAGCCTTTTTTGGCAGTCAAAGTCAGCAATCTATTTTGCACTCTAAGAGCTATATCTTGCTCCTTTGGACTCATTTTTTTGACTTCCGCATGGCGTCAGAAAGCTGGTTCTGTTATCCTTATTCTTGTATGGGTCTCACACCTAGAATTTACTCCAGGTATTTTTTATTCATTTTTTTTCATTTTTGCAATCTGGTTGATATCTTGGATGTTTCAGGTCCTGGGATTGTTTTCTGTGCATGGGATGACTCCTTGAGAGAAGTTACATATGTTTCTTTTGCTTTAAGTCATTCCTAGATATTGTACACATCCTTTTTTGTAGCTTTTTTGCAAATGCACTAAGATAAAGTGTCATTTTGCATTCTTGGGATTCTGCACATTTTATGCCTGATTGTACTCGCTTTATTTATAAAGTGTCATGGGGGGATTGCTGAACCTTTGTCAAGTGAGTGTTCCTTTCATGACATTATCCTCATGTGTGTCAGCGACTGATCATCCTCGACACATACTTTATTTCTTCTTGTACGTTCTTCATCATGTATTTTTTCTTGGCAGTCTCTCAGTGTATCTGTTATACCTCTCCCTATCATCATTATGGGGGTGGGGTATTACTGTTGGTTCTTATGTTTCCTTGGTTCGATGGAGTGAGCTATATATTCAGTATTTGTTCCTATGTACTAGGTGGATGTAGTGGATGGTACAAATGCATTTCGATGAGATGGATAATTTACCATATGGAGACACTCTTCTTTCGTTCCTATTTTGGAGGCTTCTGACTTGGCATTTTTTCCATCTATATCTTCGAGTTTGGATGTTTGCCTTATTTTCCATCCAGATTCGAGTAGTGGCATTTGAGGGCACTCATACAAAGCAGTTATTTGACAGTTTTTTATAGCTTCATGCTTTAGAGGTGTTCTACATATTCTTTCTTTGTTCTTATTTTCTAGGACATTCTCTAGTTTGGAGGCTTCTTCAGTCCTTCACTAGGCTTCATCTCTTTTTGGAGATTGGTTTTTCCCACTGGGTTTTCTCCTTTTCTCCTCTTTATAGAGATTTTTTGTACTTGGGTACCTCATCAGGTCATGTTACTGGGACCCATCTTCCCTGCTTTCTGCAGTTATTTCTAGGTTTTTTAGTTTCTCCCTAAGTTTATCTTAAGGGGGGTGTTAGAGTTAAAAGTGTATTTTCACTTATTAATTAAATCATTATTGATTTAATTATTCAGTCACCTTTCACTTATTAATTAAATCATCATTTGATTTTATTATTAAGTCCCTTTTATCTCTATTTCACTTATGCTAAACTTTAGGCATGCAATAATTGATTCTTTTATTAATTATTCATGCAAGCTTGGTTTCTTCACCCAACATTGGTTTCTTCACCCATCTCATGGTTTTGATCTCCTTTATAAGGATTGATCACTTTGTAATTATTTAATCCTTTTTATAATTTCATTCCATTTTTATTGAATCAATTGAAGATGTTTCCTGTTTCACAAATCTGTTGTTTTTGGCCTCCATAGCTTTTTCTTCTCTTTTTCTATGACAGGTGTTTGCATGCAGGTGATTCCTGAGAGCTGTAGGGTTGATAGTTTTTCATCAACTCTAATTGTTGGAGATTTCATTCTGAGCAGTTGATTGATTGTATGTTTGTCATTGATGACAACTTATAATACACAGTAGTAATTCTATATGTACTTATCAGAATGATGATGTGAAGACTTGCATGGATAGATACATATTGTTGACATGTTTATTATGTTATGTTCATACACACAGACCCAGATATGATGTTTTAGTAAAGTTATACAATTATGTTATTGGCAGTTACAGTTCTGAAAGTGTAACAGTTTAGGGCCGACGTATATAACGTGTTTCTTGAGTTGCACCTATCTTTAGGATATGCATGTGTATATTCATGGTTAGTTATGAGTTAACTATCTTTTGTTAAACGTGCCTATCATATTACATCAAGATCGTGTTGTTTGAGTTGATTTGGTGAAGCTGACTCAGTGAAGTGTCGCGTCTATTCAGTTTGACTTGTGTGAACTTAATATTGTTTGTGTGCTTAGTTAAGCTGACTCAGATGTTGTTGAAGTGTTTCTAAGAGCCAACATGACCTTCTAATTTGGAGAAGATACTTATAGTAGTTCATTTGTGAACGCTAAGTGTTAATGTTGTGAAAAGAGACAGAAGATGTACAGAGCAGAAGATAAGATGTGGTTTATTTATCAAGAGTTTATGTGAAGAAGAAGTGAAAGATAGCAGGTCACATAGCAGGTCTACTCTATAGTTCATCATCAGATATAGTGCATATCTGTTATACAGAAGGTTGTAGCCTTCACCATCAAGTAGTGAGCTTTTGGACAGTGAGTCCACCACCCCTAACACGGTTATTTGTAAAAGACTCCTAACAGGGTCTGACCCTTAACTAGGTCACTATACTTATTGCATTGTAATGTACAACTCCTAATAGAGTTGAAATATTTTCTAACAGGGATTACTATAAATAAGTATAGTTTATTGTGGGTGCTAATTCCCACTAGATTTTTTACCATTTGGTTTCCCCGTAATCAAATTATGTGTTGTGTACTGTGTTATCTGATTAAGCATTTACTTTGTTGTATTCTTAAGTTAAGGAAGTAAAATAATTGAAGTTACTGATAACTGATTCACCCCCCCTCTCAGTTATCCTTTGGGACTATTCTAAAAATTGGTATCAGAGCCAAGTTCCTTGGAGAAGAAGCCTAACAGCTTAAGGTAGATCAAATGTCTTACTTCAGAAAAGAAAGCCCTAAGTTCGATGGAAAAAATTATCTGGATTGGAAAAATAAAATGATAAGACATCTACAATGTGTTGGCTTTGAGATCTTTGAAATTTCCACACAAAAAGTTGTAATTCCATCTTTGAAACACCTTGCAAAGGATGATGCTACCAATAGACAAAAGGAAACATTTACCAATAATGCAATTGCTAAAGAAGCCCTAATCAGCGCCTTATCTGACAGTGAATTTTTTGAGATCAAGAAAATTGACAAAGAATATATCATATAGAAGTATTTAGAAGAGATGTTTGAAGGAGATGTTCAAGCAAATAATGCACGCAGGAAGACATGGAAAAAGAAATACAACAGTCTTGAGATGTTACCCGAAGAGAATATTAGAGCCTAGAATCAAATAATAAATGAAGCAGTCTCTGGAATCAAAAAGAATGGTGGAGAAATATCAAAAGAAGATATAATGGACAAGTTTCTAAACACTTTAACATCAGACTATGAAAACAAGATCAGTATTCTAGAGGAAACCATGCAATTCTCACAAGATTTCAAGAGAGAGACTTTGATCAGCAAAATCTTTGCATTTGAGATATCAATATTGATGACTGAACCTAAAAGTGAGACAGCTTTCAAAGCCTCAGTCCATGGTAAGAAATCCTTACATATCTCCAGTCATAATGAGAAAGAAGAAGTTGATAAAGAACTTGAAGAAATCATTGCTATGATTGCTAGAAGAGAAAAGAAAGGAAAAGGAAAATATGAAGGATAGCTTCCATTCAAATGTTTTTCATGTAACAAGATTGGTCACTTTGCATCTAAGTGTCCCACAAGAGTCAAGAAGTTCAGATCTGATTACAAACCAAAATATAAGAAGGAATGTTATCGTGCTAAAGAAGGTGTAACGATGAAGATTTAGGAGAAGATGAAATTGGATTCATTGGCCTTAGAGACATGGAAAGGTTGCTTGAGGAAATGGACATCGCAGATGAAAAGGAAGAATAAGAGCTAGCCCTAATTTCCAAAGTAGACATCAGAACTGATTGGATCATTGACAATGGATTCTCTCATCATATGACAGGTGACAAAGATAGATTTGTTCATCTAGACAAATACAAAGGTGGTATGGTTAGATTTGGAGATAACACTCATAAACCTATCATAGGCAGAGGTTCTATCACTTTGGATGGAAAGAACAAGACTGATGATGTTCTATATGTTGATGGATTACATCATAACTTGCTAAGTGTTGGACAACTACTTGAAAAAGGCTATCATTTGGAGTTCAAAGACAACAAGTGCATCGTTAACAACAAGGATGGAGACATGATTGCATCAGGTTCCAAAATAAAAGGTAATGTTTTTCAGCTCAATTCTGATGTAAGTTGTTTTGTTGCAAAGGTGGATGACAGTTGGTTATGGCACAAGAGACTTTGTCATATCAATTTTGATAATATAGTAAAGATCATAAATGTTAAGGTATTCAAAGACCTTCCTAGTATTGCAAGACTTGTTGACACTATATGCATGGAATGTGTTATGGGAAAGCATGTAAGGAATTCCTTCGGAAGCAAGCAGAACTCAGCTAAGAACAAATTGGACCTAGTGCATACAGATTTGTGTGGTCCTACCCAAACAAGATCGTACTACGGAGAAAGGTTTTTCATTTTGTTTGTTGATGATTTTTCTAGGATGATGTGGGTTGCGTTCTTAAGAGAGAAATCTGAAAGCCTTTGAAAATTTCAAAATATTCAAAGCTAAGGTCGAGAATGAATCCGAATTAAACTTGAAATGTCTAAGATCAGATAGAGGAGGAGAGTTCACCTCTGATCAGTTTTATGATTATTGTGAAGAACATGGCATTAAAAGACAGTTGAGTGCACCTAAAACCCCTCAGTAGAATGGGATTGCAGAAAGGAGGAACAGGATCATACTTGATACAACGCGCACCATGATGATTGAAGGAAAAGTGGTGCACACATATTGGAGAGATGCAGTGAACAAAATAGTCTATACTATCAACAGAACTCAATTGAGGCCAGGCGTAGATAAGACACCCTATGAACTTTGGTTTGGAAGTGTACCTACATTAAAATATTTTAGAATCTTTGGCAGCAAGTGCTACATCAAGAGAGATGACGGTGTTGGTAAGTTTGATGCTAGAAGCGATGAAGGTATTTTTCTTGGTTACTCTACAAAAAGAAAAGCATATAGATGTTTCAATTTGAGATTGAAAAAGATAATTGAAAGTACTCATGTAAAAATTGATGAAAAGTTTATGATTCAAGAAAGATACTATGAATATGCGCCTATGATTGAAGATGAACCCAAGCCTAGCAGCAAAGATATTGTTATTGAAGAAATGTTTGATTGCATTGATGTCTCATGCAATGACCCTGAATCAAGCTGAGAAGAATCACAGATTACAGAAGAAGAAGACACACTTAAGGTTCCAAAATTCACATCCAGATACCACTCTAAAGATGACATCATTGGAGATCAGAGCAGCAGTGTTTTGACCAGATCAAAAGCAAAAAGTCAAGAAATGGATGAAGAGGTATGTTTAATTTCATAGATTGAACCTTTAAGTGTTGAAGATGCTTGTAATTATTCTGATTGGAAGAATGCAATGAAAGAAGAATTAGATCAGATAATCAAAAATGACACATGGGAATTGGTCCCTAGACCCAATGACAAAAATGTGATTGGAACAAAGTGGGTATTCAGAAACAAGATGAATGAAGATGGTACAATAGTAAGAAACAAAGCAAGATTGGTATGTAAAGGATATGCGCAGAGAGAAGGAATAGACTACACTGATACATTTTCCCCTGTGAGCAGACTGGAAGCCATTAAGTTTTTTTTGGCATACCCAACATTCAAAGACTTTAATGTTTATCAAATGGGTGTAAAATCAGCTTTTTTGAATGGTGACCTGAATGAAGAAGTTTACATAGAACAACCTGAAGGATTTAATCTCTCAGATGAACCAAACATGGTATGCAGATTGAAGAAGGCACTCTATGGTCTTAAACATGCACCAAGAGCTTGGTATGAGAGACTTGATGGTTATCTTACCAAGATTGGATTCAAGAAAAGAGTAGCAGATTATAACCTATTCACAAGAGAAACACCTGATGGATTATTGTTAGTTTCTATATTTGTTGATGACATTATCTTTGGGGGTAATGACAAGCTCAGTAAAGCATTTGTAAAAGAAATGCATAATGAATTTGAAATGAGTATGATTGGTCCTATAAAATACTTTTTGGGACTGAATGTAAAGCAAACAGATAAAGGTATATTCATTAATCAGTCAAAATATGTGAAGGAAATACTGAAGACCTTTCAAATGGATGATTGTAAGACAATATGCACTCCCATGATAACAGGAAGCAAGCTTTCAAAAGATGATGACTCCACAGCAGTTGATAAGACATTGTACAAATCTATGATTGGTAAACTCATTTATCTAACTCAATCTAGACCTGACAT
>MU227123.1:60634-77284 GCA_018584345.1 Thuja plicata | reverse complement strand
GGAAAGCAAAGAAAACCCCTTGTGACATTATGAATGAGGCATGAAAAGCCTAAGAAGAGGAGAGAGAGAGAGTGAATTGCTCATACAATAATTGAGAAGAGGAAGAAACCTCATTAGTCTAAGGAGATAAGAAGAGACATCTCTTTAATAGAGATGTGAAAAAAGGAGTTGCATGGTAACTCCCATATCTATGTATGCCACATTTCATAAAGTGTGTGCCACTTGTGTTATTTCCTCTTAAGGAGGAATCTAAGGGATACCTTGGTTTATCCCAATTAAATAATACAACCAAGGGATAATAAAAGATACATAAAATGAATTATCCTCACAAGAGGACAAAATAGGTGTAGGGATTCCATAGGAATCTCCTACTTACATAATGCAAGTAAAGATTAATTTCTAACAACTTTCTTTTTTTAAAATGAGCAGCATGTAGTTTTTTCGCTCTATCTGGAGCAAACGGAGGCCGATTTTTGACTTCTTTATATCGTCAGAAATCTCTTTTCAAACCGGACGCTTTTATAGGTTAGATTTTCTAATTTTTCCATCTTGCAGCCTTTTTTGGAAGTCAAATTCAGTGATCTATTTTGTACTTTGGGAGCTATATCTTGCTCTTCTGGACTCTATTTTTTGACTTCCGCATGACATCATAAAGCTGGTTCTATTATCCTTCTTCTTGTATGGGTCTCACACCTAGAATTTGCTCCAGATATTTTTTATTCAGTTTTTTGTGTTTTTGCAATATGGTGGATATCTGGATGTTTCAGTTCCTATGATCATTTTTTGTGCATGGGATGACTCCTTGAGAGTAGTTACATATGTTTCTTTTGCTTTCAATCATTCCTAAATATTGTACACATCCTTTTCTGTAGCTTTTTTGCAAACACACTGAGATAATAGCTTTTGCTTCTCTCTTTTTGTGACAGGTGTTTGCATGCAGGTGATTCTTGGGAGCTGTAGGGTTGATAGTTTTTCATCAACTCTAATATGGTATCAGAGCTCCGCCCTTTCATGCCCCTATTCTCTTCACGAGAGATTTGACCTTGTTCTTTAAATCTGTGTTTTTGAGAGGTTTTTATCTCAGATTTTTGTGGATTTTGGGAGGATTTGTTTTTTGGAGCACTTTGGGCAAAAAATGACATTTGGGTTATGTTTGGAAGGCCCAATAAACCCAATTTTCATACAAGACACATCCTATTTGGACACAGTTCAAATCTGGGTACTATTTTTTGCATGCACGACCCTTGGCACGCTTTACTAGGCAAAAATCTACATTGAATTCCATGCCGCCTTGAATTATGTGCTGCCTCAATTTCTGTGCTACTCATTTTAAAGATGGGTCCTGACATCATGGAAGAATTGCCTCAAGTCTTTTAGTTTCAACTTAATTAAAAAAGTCTTGAACTCTTCAGACTTTATGAATTCATCATCTTTCATGAATTCATTAGCTGTCATGACCCTCTCGTCATCCTTTTCAAATAAAACCATTTGGTTATCCCCTTGGCCTTTAGCTTGAGGCTCTTTCTGCAATTGTCTTTTCAACCTTCTAAAATATTTACCATGTTCAATAATCATGGCCTTGGCCATACTTTTCCTATCCTGCACCATCTTGTGCTCTTTCTTTTGTTTCTTCCTGGGTGGTTTTCTAGCCGAGGTGGTTTCCTCACTGGCCTCTTCTTCTTCCTGATGCTCTTCTTCATGTTGTTCCTGATGTTCTTGGTCATGCAATGCAACAAGAATTGGGGACCCTTGAGATTGTGCATCCTCAGCACTGAACTGTGGTACCTGTGCCATTAGAGTATCATAGGACTTAAGCATTTCCTCTATCCTTTGTAAGTATGGGAGATCATGGAAAAAAATAGAGAAAGAATTCTCTGACTCTTTCCATTCAGATTCTGCCCTAAGGAGGTCATTCCATTTCCTTCTCCTTTCCTAGACTTCTTGCTTATTTAACTAATTCCTTACAACATCTTCATCATCCAGTGGCTCATGATCTCTAATCTTTTGCCAAGGAGTCATTCTTCTCAAGGCTGTTTGTATAAACTGTTCTGGATCACAAAACCTGGGAACTACTATAGACATTCTATATTGCTTCAAGAAGTCATTTATCAAATAAAAAACCCTTTTCCTAATGGAGAAGTCAAAACCTACCCATAATCTAGGGATAAAAGTGCCCTTCTTATGTCCCTCTAAAAATTCCTTATCAACCCAATTGATTTGCCAAATAAATTCTAAAAATGCAACCCTAAGAGGAACAAACTTGGGGAGGATGTGAGGTGGTTATGTATAACCATATACTCTGATGATAGTAATATAATCGAAGAAGAAAAATTCAGCCCAATTGTGAGAGATAGGCCAGTTTGGAACATAATCCCAAGGTCTCAAAACTTTTCTGATTTCAAATGGAAGTCTATGCCTATCTATTCCCAATAAATTAAAAATTAGATTCACAATCCAATTGCAAAAGCATACAAATGATGAGTTGATGTATGAACTATCCCATACCTGAGTCCATCTTTGGATTGGTGCATCAACACCATACTCTGAAACAAACAATTCAAGCTCTTTATCCATAGATGCCCTATTATAATATAAAATCATATACATCATATAAGAATAATGCTTGAAGGTAGGTACTGGGGCATCTGACTGTATCTCCACTAATGCAGCATGAATAGCATCAACTATGTATCCCACATAGTCATAATCAGTATTAACCTCCGGGTGCTAAATGTTCATAGCCATCATAAGTAAATCTTGAGGCACTGTAGAATCTCCATCAAAACCTAAAACTCTGCTCAAACCATAGACCGTGCACTTTATGTAATGATGAAACAGGGATAAGTCAAAAGGTGATTTGAGATTGTCTGGGATTTTTACCAGGTGCCTATCAACTTTGGGCATGAATTTGGGAATTTCATAATGATTAATCAAATGCTCTCTCTTGACATAGTCTGCTTGATTCTTTTTTAAATCAATATCTATTCACAATGCACCAGTGATTCTGAATACTTCTGTCATTGACCTCCTGTCTATGGAAACTAGGATCTCTTTATTCTTCTTCCTGGTTACCCTAACTACTGGGCAGTAGTTTTTAGCTAGTTCCCTAATAAGACCTATGTCAAATAGACATCAGGCACAATCAATTTCGCTATATTCAAATCCCATGGATTGCAAATGGGGACTGCTTTAATCCTATTATTCCATAAATAATGGAATAAGTATTACCAAAGTAATTTGGGGTGACCAGGTTTTTGCATTGGCACCATCTATCTTTCCACTCATCCCAATTCGCATTGTTTGTATTCAAAGTCCCAGGCAGCAACTCAGCGAATTCTCCCACATACATCTTTAGTGTAACCTTCTTCTTCTCAGACCCTTGCGAGGCAGCGGGAACAATAGCTTGACTCATCCTTCTTCTTCAAATTACTATCTGAGACAAATTATTTCAGACCAACAAGCCTTTTCGATGTTTATAGAAAATCTTAGGATGCAGAAATGAGAGTTGTACAAAATCAAGGTCAATCATTCAAACTTATAGTCATCAAATTGGCGTCTTGTCCAATTGAATGTCAAATTCTCACACTTGCAGAATTACACAATCATCTCTCTGTAACTAATGCTGCCATTAATTCAAACTGTATGATCCCTGCTGGAAAAAGTACACACCTTTTTTCTTTTTCTTTTTTTTTTCCCTCGTAGGCTTGAAATGAACCACATGTCAATTTGTCACCAACTCGATGTACCTTTCTTATATTCAATTTTGTTTTCGTGAGTGAGTGACAAGACCTTTTTCTTCATTTAGTCACGCACTCACACTCTACCTTTTCTTTGGCTTGTATGCTCTGTGACTGGGCGATGACCTAACTGACAGCTTCATTACTTCTCAATCGCGCACTCACTATCTCTTAATGCTTTATGTTTGTATTTGAGGGAGTAAGCAACATCATCTTTCTTTTCATCAATCACGAACTCGCCATTTAGGACTTTACTTTCATTGAAATTTTGTGAGTGAGCGACATGATCTTCATTACTCAGTCATTTCTTATGTCTTTTCCTTGAGTGAGTGAGCAGGTCTTCAAAACAACCATATATTATTTTCTGGTCACGTAGTCCCCATGGCTTTCTGATTTGTCTTTATACCTCAGCGAGTGAGCAATGACCATTTTCTTCCTTTTATCGCATACTGGTTGTTGAGATTTCCTTATAGATGAATCCTTCGCGACTGAGTGAGTGCCTTCATCATGTATTAATCGCTCGCTCGATGATCTTTCTTGACTGATTTTTCTTCACGAGTGACTGAGTGATAACTTTCCATTTCTCTATCAGTTGCGCACCCGCGAGCATCTTTTCACTTGACTTTATACCTGAGCGAGTGAGCAACAGCCCACCTTTTCTTTCATCGCGCACTCGCGAGCTTAAAATTGGAGACAACAAATTATTGGTGAGTGAGCGGGAAAAAAACTTTGAACATTCATTCGCACACTCGCGCACTTTATAATATTGCATATTTTCTGCGCGACTAAGCGACAAGAACCATTTGAAAATGAATGCATAATACATCGCATACTCGCACTACACAAAATACAACAGTTAAAACCTGCGTGAGTGAGCATTTTCTAAAATAGGACTTCATCACACACTCGCAATTTCAAAAGATACATATGATAACTAAGCCCGAGTGCGCGATGAGCCTTAACTTATAAGACTCGCTCAGTCGCAGACTACAAAATGAAAGTTTAGAACCACCACAATTGCGCGATACTCAAAAATTCAACTCATCGATAGCTCACTGAGACTTATAACAAGGAACTTGATCCCCCGCGAGAGAGCGACCAACAATACAAAACCAAATCGCTCAGTCTCAGATTGATAACTTGACTTCAAAGAAGCATCGTGATTGCACGATTAAGACATATTAATGACCAAGTCGATCACTCGCGAACCTAATTAGACTTAACAAGACATGACAGCAACTGCACAATTCATTACAAAACATGACTCGACACTCACTCGCTAACTTAAGAGGTCACTTTAACAAATCAATGCAGGTGGGTGACTAAGGCCAAAAATGAGGCAAATTTGAAAAATTGATGTCAAAATGACATTTTGACATGAAACCACATGGATTTTGAATCAAAAGACGTAGGAGAATTTTCCAAAGAATGAGAATTTGACAAATTTGATGTGCAGTGCTAATAGGGCAGTTAAGGCTGATCAGTTCAAGATATTTGGGAGAAGGGACAGGTGTTGAAGAGAGGAAGAATTTGATGGTTTCTCTTTGTCTACTTATTCAGAATTCTTCCATGGTTACAGGGTTCCAATTTTTTCTTGGCTCCAACTTAGTTCCAAATTCTTGGCCTCCACAGTGAGTTTCAAGCTGTGCTTAAATCTAGGAGCTTCCAATTTCAGTTGGTTCCAAATTAGGTATATAGCTTGTTGATTGTACTAGTTTTGCTAGAGGTAGAATAGAATTTCATTGGTCTTTTGTAGCTTATTAAACAGGCATTTTCTGATTGCAAATTTGTGTGTAGTAATATGATTTTTCAAACATAATACATAAATTCAAGATTCATATCTCTCCTTGGTGTCGGTCTTATGAAGTCTGAATTGTCTAATTCTCTGCATAGGAATTCACCTATGTATGTGTTATCATTCTTCAGTTCTGATCTAGGATCAGATTAAACAATGCTTTGGATGTGACATAATTTCATTCGGTTGTCTACAAAAGGACTTCTATAAGTAGTAATGATTTGGATTGATTGTATTTATGACTTAGAATCATTGACAACAGTTGATTACTACATTTCTGGATTTGGTTAAAGGACATTGCCCATGGATAAAGCACTAGCTGGTGATTAGTATATTCTATACCTATGTATTTTCAGTTCAATCCTAGTTATATTCTGCAATTTAAACATAAACTCCGACATATCTGAAGGTTTTATGTGGTTTGTGATGTTCTGTTAATCTCATGCTCTACTTCAAGGTCGATGTTCAATGGCTGATTAGTCGATCACCTAGTATCTCTCGGTCGTGTTGAGCCATTGTGAGATCTCTGTTGATTGATGCCAAATAGAGTATTGAAGGCATTGAAGGGTGTCCCCCCCTTGGTTTTTCAGAACCTAAAGTGTAGAAGGATGGATCTGTATCCTTGTTAGTTGGTCATTTTCAGTCTTGGTTGAATACCGGGAGTTGGCTACTTTGTAAAATCCATCAAAGGGTGAAAGGGTTGTTCAGTAATTACAGCATAAAAAAGAATGAACATCCCTAATGTATTGTTTGAATGGACAATAATAGGGTGTCCCTAATTACACTAGATTCAAAGAATTTGCCACAATTTGATCAATGCAAGCTTGTTAAGTAGAATACATTGTTTTGAAGCTAGCAAAGGCTAGGCACATTTTTGATGGATTTTATTTTTTTTGCTACTCACCTAGTGGCGATCATTCCCTCTCTGGCTCCACTGGCAAGTTAGTCAACACAACCGAACAAAGTGAAGAAATCTCAAAGTGGAATTTATAATGCATTCAAGTTCCTTAGCAAAATTTGCAAAAAACAACTTAAGGACTTAATGCATGAAATCACCTAAGAGATAGAAATTTTTTCTTGTAAGCACTACTGATTTTAACAAAATGCTCAAATAATGCTTCTTCTTTTAAAATTTCCAAAATAATTGCATTAAATGTCTCTTTTGAATGCTTGTTGAAGAGCATTACCTCTTTGCTTGACCTTTTGATGCGCACCTCTGGTTTCTATACTTTCAGGTGTCTGTTTATTTGCAAAAAACACTGTAATAGAGAGTTAGAAAATCGAATTTAATAATTTGACAGCAATAAAACACAAAAAATTGTAGGCGTCATTTCACTGTGTGTACGCGTCACTTTACAGTGTGTACGCGTCACTTTACAGCTTGTATGTGTCACTTTACAGATTGTACGCGTCACTTAACAGCTTGTATGCGTCACTTTACAGCTTGTACATGTCATTTTACAGCTTGTACGCATCATTTTATAGCTTGTACAAGTCATTTCCTGAGTCAAAGGCGATGCTTTACGCTCGCAGGCATCACACTTTATCTCACAGGCGGTGAAAGAATTAGACAAGAAAAGAGAAGGAATTCTTATGCATCATTTCACTGTGTACAGGCGTCATTAGATTCTTCATACGCGACATTTCACCTATTTTCGACAAAATGAACAAGAAAGTGAAGCAAAAACACACAAAATTTGATAAAAACTATGGAAATGAGGCCTAAAGCCCCATGGTGGGCGCCATTTATGTGTGAATTATTACACCTTCAAAAATTAGGATGATTAGCTACAATTCTATGGCAAGATACAAGCAATTTAATCTAAAGAATTGAAATTAACACCCATAACATTCCATGGTTCTCTAACTAGGCTTTGCAAGTAGAGCTCCCAGCCTTAATCTCCACTAATGACCATCCTAGAATGAGAAATTTATGATAAATGCCTAATCTAGCTCTCAATTATCTCAAAAAATCTCAAAGATGAATCCAAATGCTCATGATAATGATAAAATCTTCACAATTTGCTCTTAAGATGCTCAAAATACTACTCAATTGCTCTCCAATTGCCTATAGTGATGATGCTATGCATTCGAATTTTCTAGGATATGCTTATGCTTAGAAATGGCTTGTATTTATAGTAAAATCCCAAGGGTAGGGGGTAGAGTGAATTGACCATGGGTTAATCCTTGGTTGAGTTTGATCCCTCAAATGGTTTCAAATGGGGGGACCATTTAAATGGTTGTCCTCAAAAGGTGGGACAAGGATACAAAGTCCGCAATTCTCATTGGTTGATCAAATTATGTTGAAAGAAAATAGGATTTATTTAATTTAATCAATTAATTAAATTAGCGATGTAAGGGTGAATAGGTTCATTTTGATTTTTTGATTTAAAATTATACAATTAATTGATTAAAATCAATTATATAATTTTGATTGATCCCTTTTAGGCTTATATTTGATTATTTGATTTCATTATTAATTAATACTTTGATTTTATTTGATTTAATCCAATTTGATTGATAAATGTCCATTTAATTTGATTTTGATCCATTTTAAAGCATTTTGAGCATTTTGATGAGATTTGCAGATTTTGATAATACTAAGACACCTGGTCAATTTTAGGTGTCTACAGGCACTTTTGGTTGTAACGTCATATTATATATACTACAGTTGGAGCCTCTGTAGCCTGAGAGAGCAACGGGGTTTCTTTGTCGCCTTCAACTAGTGAACTGCCAGAGGCTCGCAGCTCCACATTTAAAATGTTCAGTGCCTCGGCGTTGGCTACTTCCGGCTGAGATTTATTACCCCGATCTGTCCTTTGGTCGGTTGGGCTTATTTCTTCTGTTGCGAACATCTTGGCCAATCTGTCCTCTAGACTATTTTCTGCTGCATTTTTACCCTTCTGGAGATTTTGGCAATCTTGCTCCTTATGCCCCCATTTTTTACAGGTTTTACATTTCTCCATGATTTCTTCGACCTGGATTTCTTGCCACCAATACCCTTCAGCGGTCCTGATCTCGACATCATTGGGGAGTAAAGGGTGTAGCTTCCACATGATACATATGCGGGCATACATTGAGTGGTCCTCCTTCGATATTGCCTCATTGACTTTCATGAACGTGCCTAGTTTGTTGCCAATAGTTTCCAGGGTTTCGACATTCCAGTATTCAAATGGGAGATTGTATAGTCTGATCCAGATAGGTATTTCCTCAATCGAGGCCTGCTTGGGATTGAAATTTGGGATCCAATATTTAATGTACATGCCAATACCATTCATCATGAAAGGGTTGTTAAAGATTATTGTCATTTTTTCTCTCACAGAGCTGGCAATGATCAGGAAAAAACCATTTGGCAGGGTTTTGATGCCAAAATCCAGCCCCCATTCCTCATCCACCCATGCCCTGAGTTTGGGGTAAGTCGGCCAACCTCCACCCCATTTCATAAAAAATCCCTTTTCTCGCAGCATTTGGACTGATGCCTTCCAACTTTCAGTTTCAATTATGATGCTTACTAATCGATTATCAATTGTAGTTGGTGCGTCCTGGGTGATTGACTTGGCCCGTTGCTCTGGTCGTGGAACCCATGCTTGTTTCTTGCTGGTTTCAGGCTTCTTGGTTTCTCCTTTGAATCTCGTAAAAATCTTTGGGTAACCCCAGCGATCCTGCCTTAGAAAGGATGTATTGTCAGTGCGGGCACCAATCTTCGTACGGGGCTCCCAACTATTTTGTTTCTAGGCCCGATCAGAAGTCGGGTGTCTGGGTCTGCGTACAAAATGAGGCTCTGGACCGCCGCCATTTCTAACAAACCCTTAATCGTCAAACCTTACCCGCCTGTGCTGCTCCTCCATTTTTTGAGATTTAATATATATTACTAATTAAATTGAAAAAAAAATTAAAAGAATTTAATATAAATTATATATATTTTTCTTAAAAACATAAAGTGAAAGACATTAAAAAAACCAAACCGTCATGAAAAATTCATATAAAAGATAAAGGCGACCATCAAATTCCAAGCGTGCCTACTACTATTTAGTTTCTTAAATGCTTAATCGATGCATGCATTTCAAAATTTTAATGTCATGCTTTGCAAGTTGTCAAGTTCAATATTGAAGGAAATATTGATGTTTACTTTTATATAGGCCTATGTCTCCACACTCAAACAAGAGGGTTAGTAGCACTGATTTGCAATGAAAGAAATCAACAAACTACTAAGAATGAGCCTATAAACAATAAAATAACAAATATTAGAAATGAAAACAAATAAATGCAAACCCCAATGCTTTAAGCTTCTATTGCTTCTCTCTACTCCTTCTGAAATGTTGTATGGATGGTGCTCAGTATTGGCATTGACAACATCTATGACTTGGGAGTGTTGAGAAAATGAGATCCAAATGATAATGACTTTGCTTGATGCTTCATACGAAAAGCGTGCATAGCAATTGTACACAAAGTTGGAAATCCTAGATCTTTTCAAATGGTTGATTATATAGAATATGGAAATGATTTGGATAGATGAGATTGATCCCAAATACTTTGAAATGGACGATTGAGATCAATAAGAACTGAAGAAGGAATCACTAAACTCCTCTTAACTGAAGAGAAGAGGAAATGGTTGAGTCAACTGAAGAGTTGATTGCGAGTTATCTTTTTGAACTAGAGAGAAGATGAAATGATTTATGCAATCATAGAGATTGAACATGAGTCCCATTTTTGAACTAGAGAGAAGATGAAGCAATTCATGCAATTACAAAGATTGATCATGAGTTCCTTTTTTGGAACTAGAGAGATGATTTATTGATTATTTAATTGATTTTAAAAATTAAAATACTAAAAAATGAGATACTTTAAAAAATTATTAATTAATAAGTTTAAATAATTAAATTTAAACTTTAGGAAATTGAACTTAATCAACTAATAAGGATTAATTAATTAGATAAATTAATTATTTAATTAATTTTGGAGAAATGATTAAATGATTTGAGGATCGGAGTTAGAAGAAATAGATGATTAACTAATGTTTAAAGAAATTATTAATTAATAGAGGAAAATTAGTAATTAAATGATCGCAAGTCTGTCCATTTTAGGGTGTCTACAACTTTTACTTCTCTATTCTTTTTGCATGTCTAATTTTTGTTTTAATAGTATTTGTATTTATTTTGACATTTCACATGCAAGTGAAGCATGACAACACTAATTCTCCTTAAAGCCACATCATCCAATTGATTTGTTTGGACCATGTCGCATCTAAAGTAAAAATTGACTTATGCTTGTAACTTATATGAATTTTTTGCTTAAATTCAAGTAATAGAATGTCCCCATGCAAAGTGACACGTCTTTATCATTTTTTTCATCTCTTTTTTATTTGCCTACACTTTTGCTTGCACATTTATTTGCAACAAAAATAACTAAAAATTTGATTTAAAAATAATATTCAAGAGATTGCTTAAAATTAAGCAGCAAACATTACCATTAATGGGGCCACATACAATTATATACATCTTTTTACTAACAAAACAAACAACCTATCCACATGCAAATGAGAAAAACCCATGAAATATCCTTCAATTCGGATGGCATGTGGGTGTCATACAAAGAAAGAGAGAGGGAAATTGAAATGTTGCACACATAATGGTGAGAGTTTCATTACACAAATTGTTAATTGTTTGAGAGAAGCTTCATAGAAGATAAGATACACTTGCATATTGTAGTCCAAACATTTCACTCTACACAAACAGAACACTCTTCACTCTACAGAGGGTATCCAAAAAAAAAACAGTTATAACAAGTGTAAGTTAAGCGGAAGTGGAAACAGTAAAGTTTGATCAGCTTTCCTCTTGGGATCGCCTCATGGACTCCACCCTTTGCAGTCTTATTTGTTCATGAAATTTGGCAATGAATTGATCAGCCTTTTTATCAACTTCCTCCTCCTCCGACTCAGAAATGGAACGTTCCATTTGGTATAAGAGCTGAGATGAAGAAGATGTATTTTCATAGCTTAACTCCTCCTCATCAGAATATGGTGGTGGAGGCGGAAGAGGTGGTGACAATGGGCGCGGTGGAGGGGCTAGTTGTGGTGATGCCGACTTTCTGCTTGCACCCGCGCCTTCCTCTGCTTCTGCCCATTTTAATTTGCTTGAATCACACGAACTCTCTCTAATTCTGCTCCCGCTCCCGCTCCCACTCCTTCCCGCTCCTTCCTTCGCCTGCGGAAACTCTTGCGAAACTGGAGGAGGAAGAGGTGTCGATTTGGGGATCGATAAATTTCCATTTAAATGGTGCTTTACAGATGGTCCATTTTGAGGCACTGATGGAGCAGGCAAAGCAGTGGGATCCTCCTTGGCTGAATTGTTCTCTTCTGACTGTGCAGCTGCGTTGCTGTACTGGGGGGGTTTGGGGTTAGGATTCTTCTGAGAATGTCCATTTTCAACAGATGGTGGCTTGTGTAGAGGGATCCCAGATGAGGCTTGCAAGATTTTCCCAGAATTGTCACTGGTGAGTTCCACAGAAGGAGAACAAGGGCGAGGAGGGGAAGGCGAGACAGATTTCTTGGGCATCTCAGGGGGGGGCCGGTGAGGAGGCCGCAATGGGGGTTTACTGTCTGAAACATCACCATTTTGTTTCACGTCATGATCAGACGAAACACTCCGATCGAGACGTGAACGCCAGGGGATTGGAGATGGAATGGCAGGGGGGTCAATTTGGATTGGAGATGGAATGGCAGGGGGGTCATTTTTTCCGTCATCTGACGCCAAATTGACCACAGCTGGGGCCAGAGGATGGGCTTCCTTGTCAAGCCTTGAAGACCATGGAATCGGTGAGGGGAAAACCGCAGGCTCCCCCTTATCCGCAATCACATTACTAGAAATTTCCTCATCAAAATTGCCAGATTCAACAGAGAGAATGGTACCGTTTCTTACCTCTGGCGGTTTCCCACTCTCCTCCACAGCGGCATCCTTGAGAAACTCAAACACCTCCGGATTGGATAGAGAGGATTTGAGGCTTCTGAGCGGAAGGAGGAGCGGTTTGTCCTTGTCATCGGTACCGATCTTCCCGTCGCGGGCAATGACGACGAGGGGCTCTTGAGGCTGCCATCTGGAGCTCCACGCCTCCACCTTCTCGATGTTCTCAAATACCTCGGCGAAATCGAAAATCTTCTGAACGTAATTCTGGGCTCCCTGCGCTGCAACAGCTATGTCGTTGGCGTTGGCGTTGGCGTTGTCAGTCGGGGCGTGTCGTCGAGAGATAAAGCCATAAGAGATGGCGAGGGCAATGAGAAGCAGATTGATGAGCTCCCAGCTCCTTGCTATTGTGGCCTGGTTTGCGTAGCCCAATAAGTGTGGGCTCTGCTTGTGAAGAAGGGGCATGAGCCCCACTGCCACCGCCAAGAACACCCCTTTCAGCACAATGCCCGGCAGCACCTTCCCCTGCTTCTCCGCCCTCCCCAACACCATTTCATTCTTCCTCCGCCTTCCTCCCGCCTGCACCACAACCTCATCCATTCAATACCCACACTTCCCACTCAATTCGATCTCTCCACAAACCCTTCACACCACCAACCCCACGACCACCATTTTCACTTTTATGAGCGTGAGGGAAGGAAAACTTACAGAGGAAGTCAAGAGCGGGGGAAAGGTGAAAAAGTAGAGCAAATGCAGACCCTCGACATTCCAAACTTGTCCAAATCATGCCCAACTACCTATGCTATTCTTATTCCTTCTATTCCATTCCATTCCATTCTTTCCTTTTTCCCACTACAATGCCAATGCCAATGCCATTACGGCCACTCTTTCTTTACTTTAGAATTTGTTTAGCTGGCAGAGCGGGCGGGTATCTGTACCAGCTAGTGGGCACGCCTTTATTACATTTTTGCTGCTTTCCACTTACACATTTCAGACCTCTCACGCTTTCTCACACATTCCACCTAATCTATTCACCTCACATTCCACCTTCACCTCAATGCACTTCCAATTAAGTAATCACTAGGCAAGTTTGTTTCCCGAATTGATCAGGAATGCCAATTTCTGAATTTGGGAATTGTCGAATTCGGTGTTTGTTTCTAAAATAAAAAATTTGAATAGGGTTATGCGAATTTTAATTTTGGGTCATTTTGAGCATTCCATAATTCCCCCTCAGAGCCTGGAATTGGAATTGAAAAGTGGAATTGAAATTGAGAGTATTATTTTGGGAAGGAAAATGCATTCTCATTTTTGTGTCAATAATGTATATTATATTGCTATATATATATATATATATATATATATATATATATATATATACACACACACACACGTGTGTGTGTGTATATATATTCACAAATGTGTGTATATGTGTGTATACACACATGTGTGTATACATGTGTATATACATACATGTATATATATATATGTGTGTATACACATGTGTATATACATACATGTATATATATATATGTGTGTATACACATGTGTATGTGTATATATACACACATGTCTATATATACATGTGTATGTATATACACATATGTGTATATATATACACATGTGTGTGTATATACACATGTGTGTATATATATGTGTATATGCATATGTGTGTATATACACATGTGTGTATATGTGTGTATATACACACATGTGTATGTGTATATATACACATGTGTATATATGTATATATACATGTGTGTATATATATACACATATGTATATATACATGTGTGTGTATATACATGTGTGTATACATATATATGTATATACATGTGTGTGTATATATACACACATATGTATATATACATGTGTGTGTATATACATGTGTGTATACATATATATGTATATACATGTGTGTGTGTATATATAAACATATGTGTATATATACACACGTGTGTGTATGTGTATATATACACGCGTGTGTGTATACACACACATGTGTATGTGTGTGTCTGTGTGCAAAAACAAAATTCCAATTCCAATTCCAGTTTTGTGGAACCAAACGCAAAATCTGCATCTTCTCAGTCATCTTCCAAGTGAACCAAACAGGACAAGCCCATATTCTAGAATTCGTTTTGAGAATAGCAGAATTTCAGAATGGATTCAATTCCAGAATTGGCAATTCCAGCATGCACAAATTCCACGAAACAAACGGGCCCTAAAAGTCTCTCCTCATACAGCCAAGGGTTTACCAGAAATTACAATTTTATGACTTTGTGAAAGGAAAAGATTCTAGTTATACATAAATATAATAATTAAATAAATTGAATTAAAAGTCGAGATGAGGAATTAGATTGCTGATAAGTAGGAGATATTTTCCACATCAAGAATTTGGTCAAATTGTGATATTGTTTTTTATTAAATAAAGCAGGTTTTACAGGGTGCCTGAACCCCAAAAATAGCAACAGAACGGAATGTATGCCCAGACATAACAAAACAGAGCCAAAAAATGAAACAGGCCACCACAGGGCCACAACAAAACCAAACTAATCTACTAAAAAAAACAACAACACAGGGACAACCAAAAGAGCCAGGGAACATAATCAGGAGATGTCCACCATCAGGCTTGCTACCTCGGACTGGAGGATCTCCATCTTAGCAGCAAATTCCTTTATCTTGTGGAGATTTGTCGTGGTATCATTCTCCTTCTTCTTAGCACTGGCCCTGTCCTCTTACCAGGTCCCTCTTCAATCTTCTGCTCTTTTTCCACACATGTATTGGCCGCATCAGTCCCTTTAGGTTTCTCTTCCAATTTTTCAGTGAGAATCTTGGTATGCTCATTAGAGGCTTTGAGTATGTTGAAGCTCTATTCAACAATGCTTTTAAGGGTCGCCTCAAACCTCAGCATCTTATCCTCCATTTTTTTGACCCTAGTACTCAGATTTGTCAGATCTTCAACAGTTCTATCAACATTGGTATTGTCTGTCCCTTTTGCTAAGCTCCCCCACTTCATAGAATAACCACTTAATAGACATGTAGTTGTCCAACATGTTGTTCCTGACATTATTGAGAAGATCCAGCTCAAATTCCCTCGAATTATCACTGAGAACAACCATAGCTAGGCCAATCCTCCAGCTTAATCCTTCCATCCTCACCTTCAATAACTTTTGGATCAATGACTTCCCTGGTTATCCCCATTTGGTTGTTTTAACATCAAAATTCCTCCAAGATGTTTTCCTCCCCTGCTCAGACATGTAGCAACAATAATCATTGTCTTGCCCCTTTTCTTTCATCGTGATGTGGGGGTCAAAGAGGTGGGGAGAAGGGATTTCCTAATTAGTGTCATAATGCTCATCCTTGAGCTTCTCCTTCCCCTTGTGGCAAGAGCCAAGGGATTTTCTATGAGTCTAGTCCTGGGGAGTCTTCCAGCTAGAGCTATCATCCCTGTTCATGCTCTTTTTGTTTTGGTACTTCACAATGGCAGTTTGCCTTCTCTTTTATCTTTTACCACTGGATATCTCTTCCTCACCATCGGTATTCATCCCTTCCTCATTTTCATTATACTCCTCCTCAGAGGATATCACAGTGGTAGTATGCTTTTTGGATGGGGTCGCCATTTTTTCTTTTTTAATGACATGAATACTGGCAAGATGCTTCTTAGAGGAGGAACTCAAATTATTCTTTTTAATGTCATAATCTTCCTAACCCTCAGAGTGCATACCCTCACTATAGACACCCGAAAATGGACAGGCTTGTGACTTTACATTAAAAACACTAATTTTCATCTATTAATTAATGGTTTTTTAATCATTAATTAATCATCTATTTTCCTCTAAATTCATTCCCCAAATCACCTAATCAAATTCTCAAAATTAATTAAATAATTAATTTTATTTAATTAATTAACCTTAATTGATTAATTACCATTAATTAATTAATTTAATTCAATTTCCTATAGTTTAAATTCAAATATTTAAACTTACTAGTTAAATTCTTCCAATTAAATTAATTTCAATTGAATTAATTTAATTTCATTCAATAAAGTAATTCTAAATAAAAAAGAATTCAATAATCTCACATGTTGAAAACATTAATTAAATATTCATTTATCTTCAAAGAGATAACTCTAATCAGCTCACATGGGTTACTCCACCCATCTCTCCAGTCCACATGGGTAACTTCACCCACCTCTTCAGTTCAAAAAGGTAACTCACAATTA
>MU227123.1:5948-37769 GCA_018584345.1 Thuja plicata | reverse complement strand
ATATTTAATTAAATAAATTTAATTAAATAGATAGAAGAATATAACAAATATAATTAATTAAAATTAACTATAATGTTATGAGAATATTAATTAAATTAATATAAGGATGATTTTGGACGTCTACAATATGTACTGTAAAGTTAATCAAGAAACTGGGCTATTCAGAATCAAGCATTGATGTCACAAAGAGGATAAATATCAGAGCTTATGATGAAGAGGAAAGGTCCTCTAAAGGTATTATCCTTCTACCTTTTCGTATTGGTCCTGTGGTAAAAAACACTCCCTTCTAAATTTTAGACCTTGAGTTGGGATACAACGTTCTACTAGGGAGACCTTGGATACATGAAATGCAAGCTATACCTTTGACATACCATCAATGCATCAAGTTCCCACACCAAGGAGAGGAGATCATCATAGAGGGAGATCCCAATCCTTTCCAATATTGTAATGCGGTCCAAATCAACACTGATAACTAGGTACCATCAAACCAAGATGCAAGCATCCCATCCTCTTCAAATTTGAATCCCAAGGATGTCACATGGACAGTAGGAAAGATATTCATTAACCAGGATGCAAGTATTCCCTCCTCTTCAGATTCAAATCTTAAAGATATCAAACAGAAAGCGGGTAAAATATCCATTACTGACAAGGGTTGTGGTGAATACATATATGAAGAGGTTTTCACCATTACGCACATGACTCAGAGCCTGAGAACTTATGGCATGCCACAACCTGTCATGACAATAGAAACTCTGTAGCCTATTCTATTTAGATGTCCACCCACAACCTTTGTCTGATGGGGAGACATAGTGGAAGAAAAGTCATTTGAACAAGATATCAATACCTGGTTATACCAAGACCCACCAGAGACAATCCGACCACCACTACCCCTGTCAAACTATGGTAATGGTTAGACAATGATACAAAGATTTGGGTACAATGGTACAACCGAGTTGGGGGAAAGACAACAAGGCATAATGGAATTGACTCTCCCACCAACCCAGAGAAACATGAGAGGTTTGGGCTATGGACAAAAAAGCACTAGTCCTGTGATCAAAGACATTCAAGTCAATCATGAAAAAATATCAGAGATGCACCAGGGGCACAATGCAGAACATGTCTTGATAGGCAACATATTAGCACAGTTGTTGCCCGCTGAAGAGGGAACCACACAAACCTGAATAGACCTCCACATAGAAATCGATGATAACCAAGGAAGTGAGACATCTGATGAGCATTCTATTGAGACTGAATCCCACGAGTATGAGTGGAGATCCCTTCATGACTCTGAACCATCGATCCCAGATTATTCCCCTTGGTCAGACACTATCATAAATCTAGAATACTTATTTGACCAACTGACCATTACCGAACAACCCTGCATAGACAAGCATGTCATTTATCAGACCTCAATTGGTGTGTCCATATCATAGTCCATTTTTATAGGAACCATATTTGTAGTCCCTTTAAGTCAACCAGAGCCAAACAACCATGAAAGTATCTATCTTGTACACCCTGAGATCATAGAGTGAGATCAACAAAGACCATCTGATTTAGATATCTTTGAGAATGATGAGGCTATAGCTCATTTCATGGGACTTAGGGAAGGCATTCCATCAGGAGACCACAAGGCAGGCTTCTCCATTAACCTTGACAAAGTGGCATATTTCAGGGAGGAAGCTCCTCTTTCTAGTCCACAAAAGAAAAAAGAACAAAAGAATGATAAAAAACTAAAACAAGACGTATCTTCTAGTGAAAACCTCACTGAGGCACTAGAAGATGGAAAGAAGGAACTCCTCCCCTTGACAAAGGAGAAATTAGCATTACTAGCAGAAGAAACAGAGGAAGTCAATTTGGGAAATGACAAGAACCCAAAGAACATATACTTGGAAAATTCACTCACCCCTAAGGAGAGAGAACAGTCATTAGTTTCTTCAAGGCAAGGATGATCAATTTTGCATGGTCCTACTAGTATATGCCAGGGTTGGATCCAAAGCTAGTACTAAACCATCTCCTGTTGCTACCCAACACCAAACCTATCAAACAGAAGCTAAGAAAGATGCATCCCAATGTTGCATTGCTAGTCAAGGCAGAGTTGAAAAATCTCCTGGATGCTAAATTCATAAGACCTATACCATACACGGATTGGATATCTAACTTGGTACCAGTTACAAAGCATAGTTTTTAGATACGGATTTGCACAGACTTCAGGGATCTCAACATAGCTTGTCCCAAGGATGACTTTCCTTTAACAAACATTGATATGATAGTAGATCTAACTGCTAGACATCAAATGCTATCACTCATGGATGGATTTTCAGGATATAATCAAATAAGGATCGCACCAGAGGACCAGTACAAAAAATATTTCACATGTCCTTGGGGGACATATTGTTGGAATGTCATGCCGTTTGGTCTAAAGAATGCTGGAGCAACATATCAAAGGGCTATGAAAACTATATTTCATGAGCTCATCCACAAAACAATGGAAGACTATGTGGATGACATACTACCCAAGTCAATACTTTGAAAGGATCATCTACAAGTTTTGGGACCAATCTTTGATAGAGTGTAGGAATTCAAGGTTCGTCTAAACCCAAAAAAGTGTGCATTCAGTGTCACAACAGGAAAATTACTGGGGTTCATAGTGTCACTTAGAGGAATCAAAGTGGACCCAACAAAATTCAAAGCAATATTCGACATGACTCCACCATCGAACTTGAGACAACTAAGAGGGTTACAAGGAAGGCTCCAATCAATCAGGCGCTTCATAGCTCAGCTAGCAGACAAGTGCCACCCATTCCAACATCTATTGTACAAAGACATCAAATTCATATGGACAGAGAAATGTGAACAAGCATTTCAAATATTCAAAGACTACCTTCTCAAGTCTCCTATATTGGTACCACCAGTCCAAGGTAGACCACTGCTTCTATATATCTCAGCGATGGAGTCAGCATTAGGTGTACTCTTGGTACAACATGATGACATAGGTAAAGAGAGGGCTATCTACTATCTAAGAAGGATATTGGTTGGATATGAGCTAAACTATACGCTAATTGAAAAGTCATGCCTTGCAGTTGTCTTCGATTCCCAAAAGCTGAGATATTATATGTTGAGTCACCAAACAAAGTTTATCACACATATTGATCCTTTAAAGTACCTCCTAAGCAAAGCAGTGCTCACCAGATGACTTGCAAAGTGGGTAATGATCTTGAGCGAGTTCGACATTGAGTATGTAGACAAAAAGGCCATCAAAGGACAAGTGATCACAGATCAAATAGCAGAGGCACCCATTTAGGACCATCTACCTATTATTTCCAACTTTCTTGACGAATCTATCATGACACAACTAGCGATCGAGGTATGACAACTTTATTTTGATGGATTGTGTATGAACCATGGTGTGGGGGTAGGGATAGTGCTTATCACCCCAGATCATGATACAATTCCAAAGTCTTTTAGACTCAATTTCCCATGCACTAACAACATAGCATAATATGAAGCATTGGTCATCGGTCTAAAGATAGAAATTCAATGGAGAATCAAGAACCTAAAGGTCTTTGGAGACTCGCAGTTGATTATTAGTCAAGTCAACAATGATTATACGACCAAAGATGAGAAGCTCATACCATACAAAGCACAGATGGAAAGACTATGCACCAAGTTCTATTACATCTTCTTCGAGCAAGTCCTACAAGCACAGAAAAAAGTTGCAGATGTGATGGCTACCATAGCATCACTGATTGATATGCCAGGCAACAAAAAAAGATTCCAATTTCTAGTGGAGAAACTCTTGGTGCCATCACATCAGGCATCTATCATAGAATCAACATGCGTCCTTGTTGGTCCTAAATCCTCATAGTACCAAGATGTCTATAACTATCTCCAAAACAATGTCTTACCTCCCAACTTGTCTAGGAACTAGAGAAAGTCCCTCATCTGCCAAGCCTCTAGGTATACCATCCTCTCAACTACTTTATACAGACAAAGTCTAGATGAAACACTATTATGATGTCTCACTTCCATGAAATCCCAGAAAGCTTTGTACGAGGTACATGAAGGAATTTGTGGAACCCATAGAGGTGGAAATAGCTTAGCTAAGAAGATCATCGACATGGGATACTATTGGCCCATAATAGAGATAGATGCACAAAAACATGTACAAAGGTGTAGACAATGTCAGATTCATGGAGACCTCATCCATGCACCAGCCTAGGAACTAAATCCTATTACATCACCATTGCCATTTTTAATGTGGGGATTTGACCTAGTGGGAAAAATTACACCTTCTTCAGTGAATGGACACAAATAAATCATAGCAGAAATAGAGTACTTCACCAAGTGGGTGGAAGCAATTCCCCTCACTTACATCACTGGAAAGCAAATAACAATGTTCATACTTAACCACATTATCTATTGATACAAGATCCCTCAAACAATCCTGACAGATCATGGTACACCTTTCCAGAACAAGGATGTTGAAGAGATATAAAAATAGTTCCATATCAAACAAGGGTTCTCTTCCTTTTACTATCCTCAAGGGAATGACCAAGCCGAAGCTACAAACAAGACAATTTTGAAAATCCTAAAGAAAATAGTGAATGAATCAGGGTGAGACTGGCATTTACAGCTTAGTCCCGCATTATGGGCATACAAAACTAGTGTGAGAACACCTACAGGAGCCACTCCTTTCTCCCTAGTCTATGGATCATAGGTGGTATTACCCCTCAAAGTGGAAATCCCATCGCTAAGGATATCATTGAAGAACCTAGTTTTAGATGAAGACTATAGAGTAGCAAGGCTCAGTGAACTAGAGTTACTAGATGAAAGAAGACAACATGCCTTTGACCACTTAGTAGGCTATCTGAATCACCTTAAAAGGAACTATCACAAGAAGGTGAAGCCACAAACATTTGAGGTAGGAGACCTTGTCCTCATGGAAAATCAAAAGAACCAAGTAGAGCGAGTCAAACCTAGAAAGTTTGAGCCTAACTGGCTAGGACCATTTGTCATTGTCAGCTCTACTTAGAATGGGGCATTCATCCTAGTGACACCAGAAGGAGATCAGCCCCCCGGCTACATTAACAACATGCACCTCAAGAGGTTCTACCCTTGAGGTCTCTATGGTTAAGGAACCTATCTACATATCCAAAAAATACCAAAAAAAAATAAAAATCAGAAAATACAAAATGTTACCTTGGTGAAAACTTGACAATCACGCACCTTGGTGACAACAAAAAAAATCCAAAAAAATAATTAAAGAGAAAAAAAATCGCTCTCTCAGTGAAAACCTGGCAATCAGGCGCTATTGAGTAGGTACCTTGGTGAAAACCTAGCAAACAGGCACCGAGTGTTCAAATCCAGCTTCACCATCAATGAACTCCAAAAGCTTGAGCACACTTCAAATGCAAGACTAACTACCCAAGCTACATCCAAAAGCACAATCCCCTTTGAGCACCAAGCACTTACCCATTGTTGAATACTGGTCCACCAGACTAGGGGGTGATTCTAAATGTCTTGAAAAATCCCTAAAAATTGAAAAACACATCAAAAATCCTAAAAAGATCAAAAATCAAGAGAAAATCAATCTTCATCAAAAACATTCAAAAAATTTGCAAAATCCAAAGCAATTAAACCAACTCGGTTATCAAGAGAGCAAAGGGCGATCACGCCCAGTCAATCAATGTCACAATCATGAGCTTTTCAAATTAGCATTGGTATCATCTAACACAACTTTATCAACCTATCCGATCAATCAACAAGCAACTGGAAACTTCCCAATCTATCAATTGTCACAATCATGAGCTTTATGAATCAACATTGGGCCCATTTGACACAGCTTGATCAGCTACCAACATGATCAAAGAAATCAATCACTCAAATCATATCAATCATCTTACATAGTGGTGGATACGCTCAAACCACATAGGTTAGTCTTATATGAGTAATCTATTGCTGAAACCAAACATACTCAAGAAATCAAGCCAATCAAGCCTATCCAAAGAGTCAAGCCAATCAGCAGATTCTAATTGCATCAAGGAACCATTCAAAAATGTTGACTAGGTCAGTCAAGTCAATCAAAAGTTAGTCTATATTTCACGGTTATGTTCTTATGCTACTCCAGGATCCGCCATGTGAGGAGAGTAGCTATGATAGAACATGATTTATTTTCTTTGATTGCTGTCTGTTGAACGTTCACTTCAATTTTAGGGCCATGATGATTTAAGATAAATGCGGTAGGCGCTGACACTTATCTGGTAGCTACGTAGTTCCACAATCTGAGCTTAACCCTGGGAAAGAATTGGAAATTCCTTCTCTTTTATTTTGCTTGTTTGGTTTTATAGAATCAAGAGCTCGCAGCACTATTTAGATGGACACTGAGTTCTTTGGAGTTCTATCTTGGTTTCTATGGTCTTTCCCTTTATGTTGCAAACAATATCCCACGATGCTATCTAGATGGACTCTAGGGGCGTAGGAGTTCTATCTTGTTTGTTTGGCTTTCCCTTTCAGAAATCAAGAGCTCACAGTGTTATCCAAATAGACTCTAGGTGCATAGGATTTCTATCTTGGTTTCTTTGTTTTAGATTAATTCAGAGGACAAGCGGTATCCAGATGGTCAATATCTGGGTGCTTTTGGCTCTCTTTCTTTTCAAATAGGGAACATAGTTGAACCTAGATGGTCAATATTTGGGTGCACTAGGTTCTCTTTCTATTCAATCTCTCTACTTTTGCTATCATGAGGTCGTGGCGGTATCCAAGTGGTATGTGATCTAGATCATTCGATGCTCTTTAGAATTTCATAAAATACAAAAAAGAAAAGATGCAATGATGAAAAATATTGGAAATAGGGGCAGCGACTTGGGACACTCATCCTTTCTATCAAATCATATCTATCCAAAAAATACAAAAAGATCATTCTTTCTATCTTTCCATTCTACTAGATCAATCTTAGAGCACATCTATCCAAACTAACTTGTTTCTAACTAACACATGTATTACTCAGATATTTTGCGCATAATAGATTGCATTCATTCCATTAAGTACATCAGAAAAAGAAAAACATGGTAGTTGCATACATGATAAATCATAAAATCACATGCATCCATAAGCATCTCATATAGACATGCATTTCCTTTCCACCATCCTGCACATACATGTTAGTATCATAGGAAAAGTAAATAATCCAGATATGAATCTATATAATAGGAATCATTTTACATTTACAATCTCACATCTAAACTACCAAATCATGTAGAATCATACATATTGCAGGTAAAGTATTGCACATCATATCAAAAACACTAGCTGCATCTCATATAAATCAAACTATCTGAGTATAATTAATGGTCGCAAGTCTGAGAAAAGGAAGGTAATCAAACATGTATATCAATAAATAGCAGTGTGTCACGATACAAAAAATGGATGATACTCAAAGTATATCAAATGACATCACTACAAAAATTATACATGATACATAAATTAGGTCAACATGAGCTATCCCCACCCTCACCAGGAGGTGGATGAAGGGGTGGCATATCAGAAGATGGTCTCCGGGATGAACTAGGAGCTCCAATACCACTACTCTGGGATTGCTAGTCTCTACTCAATCTCTAGGATGTTGTATAACTAGGCACCCTCTGCGCTGCAGGAATTGTACCCTCATAATGTTGCCTCTAGTAGTCAATCTCTCTCTGTGCATCGTGGCTAGTTCTATAGTATCTATCTAGAATATATCGGTGTGAAACATCCTATACACTATCAATAAAAGAATGAACCTCAACTTGAGCCTGTCGCTCTCTGGACTCAGCCGTTGTAACCTGGGCCTCCAAAATAGTGGCACGTGCATCAGATAAAGCAAGCCTAGCCTGAAGGTCCTCTACCTACTTAGTAAGGTGCTCCAACGCTGAGGGATCATCCTCCATGCCTCCCATGGCCACATCCATCTCCCCCTCCTCTGCCCTGTCTCCCAAACCCTCACCTCCTCTCCTCCTAGAAACCCATGAATCATCAGCACTCTCTGAGCTCCCCCCGGTGCTACTGCCAGTGTTTCCACTATCAGTAGAGGAACTAGTCTCCGCACTCTACTCATCTAGAGCCTCTACATCTATATCACCAATCTCAATATCAACATCCTTAATGAATACTCTGTCCTCCTCTTGGAGCCAGAACAACCGCTGTCCGCCGACAAAATCTCTACACCAACTGGGGTACCTCCTCCTCCATGGCCTCCTCATCCTCCAAAATAGTACCCAACCCATCTCTAGGAGCACTAGTCTGACCCCCACTCTGGCCACCTCTAGTCCTAACCCCACCACCAGCACCCCCGGGACCAAGATCATCACCTCCATCATCTCCCTTACCCCATCCTCCGTCTCTCCCGCCATCCCTACCTCCCCTACCACTATCTCTCCCCCAATCCCTACCTCCCCTACCACCACCTCTCCCTCCATCATAGCCTCCCCTACCACGCTGTACCCGTTGGGCCCTCCTCATAATGGTCCTGGCAACATGATGTGAGACCTCTGTAAGAGGAACTGGCCGAGCCTGCAACCAATGTGCATCATACTGAGGTGTAGTGTCTGCAAAAGACAAATTCAAATATCAGTACCAGCATAGATAAGGACATAAGTATCAAAACGAGATATGAGAAAGTATCAGAGAGAAGAAAGGAAGTACATAAGCAATCAGAAAATAAGACAAACATCCATCTATAGTAGCCGAGCGCCAGGTCCATGCCATAGGAAGTAACCCTAAAAACTTGGTGCGAGCAACATCAAGTGATACTACACCACCCCATACAACAGAGTCCCTTGACCTCTGAGAAAAGTATGCATAAGAATCAGAAACATCCTGCTGCTCTCCGAACTGGCGCAACACCCTGTTAGTGTTGTGAAAGTCTATCATATGAATATGATTTGTAAAACGTCCAATCAAGTATCTCTGCTAACAATAGAATGGGAGATGGATGTCCTCTCCATCCCAGATAGGGAAATATCTATAAGGCCTCCAAATAAAGTAAGGAATCATGTCCAACTGTTGCCGCCAGTATGTCAAATGACCAATATGAGCCTGAACAATGGCTCCATCATACACAAAGACATAGGGCCTAACAGTTGGAAGAGCACGGGCACCAACAAGATGACACACAACAATATGCTCCCATGCCCATATCTGCAGCAGGGTCGCACCTCAGCCAAGCAACTTACCATTAAGGTAAGCCGCATAAACATATGAAAATGCATGTGGGCCAACATGCATGGACCCCAAGAAAATACGGTATGATCCCTGACCATAATCTGTAATATAGTACTGAAGCCGACAGAAAAATCACACTGTCGATGATTGGGGCATAAAATGCCACATATCAAACTGCCTAGTAAGGTGGATAGCCTGTCAAGGCCCAAGCTGAATCTGGACCATGGAATATCATAATCACCAACCAGACCAAGTTGATCCCAGGGAAATCTAGAAAGCTCAGTCAATGAAACAATACTAGTGCGGGTGGAATACTCCACAAGCTCGCCCTAGATCAGGAGTTGGAGGATGCGATACACATCCTCCAAAGTGATAGTACACTCACCGGTCGGTAACCAGAAAGTGCATGTCTCAGAATGCCACTGCTCTACAAGAGCGGAGATCACACCCCTATTGGTCGTGATCTCGGGCATATAGCAAAGTCAGTACAAACCAAGATCTTGTAGAACTGACCTCTCATCCTCTGTCAGCTGAAATCTGTATACAAGACCCGCTGGCCTAGACTCTCGACAACGCGGAATCTACCCAGTGAACTACACACAGAAATAAATTAGAAAAATATCAGTTTGAGTCATTAAAAAAACAAATAGAAGCAATAAAAAGTAGATATCAGACAAAGACATCAGGCAAACAGTGCTAAAAAACTGATTGCGGTAATAAAACAATACAACTGTGGTACTTTTAGGCAATTGCAAAAAAAAAATAGCAAGTGTGGCATACAAACTTCAATTGTGGCATTCAACCTAAACAAGTGTGGTACACTTATCAATTGCGGTTTCCAACTGGAAATTGCGGCATTTAAACCACAATTGCAGCAAAACCACAGCTGATTGCGGCACATAATGTAATTTCTCAAAAAAGTATAAATTTTAAAAGCAATAAATGAAGGCATTAATGACACGCAAAGTGATAAAACTCACTGGACATCTTGTGCCAGCTGGTCTGCGGTACGCCTGGACTTGGTCAGATATGTGAGTCACGCCAGGAAGACCCGCCATCCTAAGAAAATAGGAGAAAAAAGATAGAAACTAAAAGCAGACTCACCAAGAAATCGAGAGCTCCAAGATTGCAATGTGACAAATGGCTCTCTTGGCTATTTATAGAGGTTCCAAAAAACCCTAATTTCACTAGGAGCTCTAAAATTTCTTCCCGGTTCCCAGAAACTTCGACGGTCAATAATAGGGGCATTTTAAAGCATTTTTCAAATCTGTCAGCTACCCACTTTCAGAAATTACAGTTTCAACAAATCAATGCTCAAATCATGCTTTTTTTCTCAAATTTGTTGAGGGGGCATAAATACACCTACTACTGCCGGGGCAAGCTAGGGCAAAATTGGAGAATCTTTGACACATTGTGACAAGTCACATCGCATCAAAGAGGGGCAAATGTAGACACCTGAAAATGGTCAGGCTTGCGACTTTACATTAAAAACACTAATTTTCATCTATTAATTAATGGTTTTTTAATCATTAATTAATCATCTATTTTCCTCTAAATTCATTCCCCAAATCACCTAATCAAATTTCCAAAATTAATTAAATAATTAATTTTATTTAATTAATTAACCTTAATTGATTAATTACCATTAATTAATTGATTAAATTTAATTTCCTATAGTTTAAATTCAAATATTTAAACTTACTAATTAAATTCTTCCAATTAAATTAATTTAATTTCATTCAATAAAGTAATTCTAAATATAAAAAAATTCAATTATCTCACATGTTGAAAACATTAATTAAATATTCATTTATCTTCAAAGAGATAACTCCAATCAGCTCACATGGGTTACTCCACCCATCTCTCCAATCCACATGGGTAACTTCACCCACCTCTTCAGTTCAAAAAGGTAACTCACAATTAGCTCTTTAGTCAACCAAACTCTATCTCCTCTTTACCAATTGAAGAGGTGGAGTTTACTGATGGCTTCTTTAGTTCCTTTTAATCTAAACCATTCATCTCCCTATCTCTGGGATTGATCTCAACCGTTCATATCATCACCAATTCCTATATAATAAACCCTTCATAACCATTTGAAGGATCTAGGATTTTAAGCTCTCATGCGCCATTACTATTTCAGTTTGGTTCTAGCATTCAAGCCATCTTGCGATCACACGCCCATTTCAATTAGCGAATTCTCGATACTTCTCAAGTCATAGACGCTGCCCCGCCAATACTGAGCATGAAGAACAACGTTTTGGAAGGAGTAGAGAGAAACAATAGAAGCTTCAAGCATCATGGGGTTTGCATTTTTTTTTTCCTTTCTCTTGCTTGTACATTTTGTTGATTATGTTTCAGGTTATTCATCTTGGTAGTTATTGTGTACTTTGCTACTAAACCTTGCCTTTGGAAAGCTTGGGAACTACGGATCATGGAAGGAGGCATACACTCACTATCTTTAGTCTCCGAAGGAACATAATCCAAGCCAGAGACATTCATTCTGTCCTCTTTCTTAGCGACCTCCTTCCCCATAATTTGGGCTTTATAATACTCATAAATAATAAGTAAAAGCTCGTCATGTAGAGTAGGGTTTGCAATAGCCTTATCTCTAAACTCATTGATATTTTCATTAATAGAAGCATATAAGTAGAACGGGATAGAAACCTGCATACCATGCCTAAAGTGGTTCATGAGGATGAAGTGATAGATTCTGATCCTATCAAACCTGGTGTCCATCATGACATAATAGATTATGGCCCTCAAACAAATCTGCATAGTGTTTTGAACCCTTCAGGAAGATAATAGGTCCCGAATTTGATGAGATCTTTCTTCTCTTCCTCATTCCTCATGAAATCACTGATTGCAAAGTCCAAAATTTTATGATCCCTATAAAATTTCTTGCCCACTATGGGGATTCCAGTAATTGTGGAAATAACCTCCTCAGTGACCGTAAATTTTCTTCCCTCTATCACCACACTACCCTCATCCCAAGTTTTCATGAACATTTTAGTCACCGATGACTTCCCTCCATGAAGCCTTTCAATGAAAGTGGAAATTCCACCTTACTGAAGGTAATTCCAGACCTTAGTCTGTCTCCTTCATTTCTCATAATTGTTAGAGGGCTCCCTTCTATGTCTTTCACCACCCATTACATGAAAAAAACTCTCACGAAATGGAAATTACAGCTTAACAGACAATTTCTCATAGAGATATTCTAGATTTTTCTTCTTATGTGCCTTAAAAGGTAAGTTTTAACTTTGTGAATGGGCACCCAAAAAGTGTGCGAATGTGACTTGGAATCATTACCTTTCCTGTCGATCCCATACTTTCCATTTATGGGAAATCCATTGCAAAGTGCAACATTAACTATCATGATTAATGATATTAAATCCCTCCTTTCCCTGGATTCTTTCGTAATCGACTAAATCCTTTACCTTGGTGTTACCCAAATTTACAGTCAAATTTCAATAGTTGAATTATTCAGGGAAGTGTCTTCTACAACTTTTATTTTTGACTTATGCTTGTTTTTCCTTATTCCTTGATATTTCCTAAATAAGTCTTCTTAGTTTCATATTTTGAATGGCTTGCATACATTTGAATTCATATTTATAGCCATTACCCCTTTTTTTCGTGGTCTAAATTTCATTTTAATATTACTTTAATGACTTGGATAGGGAATATTCCACCTTATTGGGAACCTTTGAAAATTTTTTAGTCGCATGATCTCCAGACCAAATAGAATATGTCTTTTTCATCAAGAGACTCAGCGACATCCGTTGATTTTGTTTAAAGCTTGGTTTTAATCTGACGGCTATTGCGTGATCTCAGGATAAACCATGAGTTAACAAAATCTTCAGGCAACTTCAAGACTAATGAAAATTCATGACCATGAGTGTAACTCCAGTTTTCCTTGGGTAAGGTTAAAGTTCCTTCAGTCTCCAAGTCTCATGATGTAATCAGGGTTAAAGGGAAGTTCTCGAGACTATGAGACTACTCAGTCGCCAAGTCTCTAGAGCTGATCAAGGCTAAAGGTTAAGTTCTGACAACTTCCAAGTGCACACAAAATAAAAGATAGAATGACATGTGGAAGTGAGTGGTCCCAGGCATTATGTTCTTAGTCGCTAAGTCTCCAAATAATTTGATAACATCAACAAAACTTATGAGACTTAATCTGAACCATCGATACAAAGGAAAATCTTGTGGTAGTCTCTAAGTCTCTGGATATAACTGAGGTCAAGTCACCTGGTCGCAAGAGGAAGGATGAGTTAAGATAAAAATTAAGAGATCTGGTGACAACCATCATATTGAAGGAGGATCTATTGTAGTTGGGTGATCACCAGATAAAGTTTGAAAAGTCAATATTATTCAGCAATAAAGAGATAAGGGTGCAGTCAGAAAGTCTCCGAATGGGAACCAAGAGTTTAGATAGAGTTATTCAAAGCTTCAGTCGCTGGGTCTCTAAACAAAACCATGGTCAAGCTGAAAGATTAGAGATCATGAGACCACATAGTCACGAGGTCACTAGAAGGAGATCAAAGTTAATTAAAGACTGGGCAAGTTAGAAGATCAACGATGATGCTCATTTCTAATCTACGATCGACATTCACCAGCAAGGAAGAGATGCTCAACTCTCATTTTCTTAAAGTGACATGTGTCACAAATGGATATAAAGGACAAAAGCCTGCGTGACATCGATGACTTAGACTTTTTTTTATATGTTTTAATATTATTATTTTTTTGACTAAGGGTTTTGATTATAATTTGATACGTCGACATTGTCTACACGCAGGGTTTCACAGGTAATAAAATGAAGATGAAAGATCTAAAGACATGTGGGAGACCATTGATCTACCATGCAGAAGTTAAAGATATTATCAGAGATTCATAATAGATTCTAAACAAACTATTTGGATTATATTATCTCTTTGATTGATTATTTTTTTCTGAAGAATGATTAATCATTCTTTTACTGTAATTATGGTTGTTCAGTTGTTGATCTTAGGGATTAGGTGTAGTACATGAACCATCATGTTGATCTAAAGCTTGTTTGCATCCTTTGAACTTGATATAAATAAGGACACCAGAATCAATGCGGGGGTCGGTCAGAGGATATTTAGACTGTTACAATAGTTAGATTGGATTAGTTTTGATCAACAACTACAACATGGATTAATTGTACCATGTTTTCAAATTTAATAAGATAAGTAGACCTTTTTCTTTCACCTGTGGGAATAGATATCTTTTCATTTACAATTAGTCCCTCAGATAAACCAATTCAAACTTCTTGAAAGTGATAGTTTGATGTATATGCTTCCTAATCTGGTTCATTGTTATTATTCTCAATTGGTTTTCTCATTTTGCATGTTAAAATCTTGTTGATTGGGGCCTTAGTCAATTAGTCTGTCATTTGAGAAAGTAATGTCCTGTTGAGATATCTTTGAATTCAGATTGAGATTGCATATTCATTCCATAATGCCTTTGAAGTGATAGTTTTCTAGCAGAGCTGTCTCTAAGGTTGCACAAAGGATTGGATGATATTAACTCTATTGCCCATGAAGAAATTAGGTGTTGATCTGCATTCATGTTGGAATTTGGTCTTTAAATTCATTATTAACAATTTTTTGATATTCATTCCATTTGCACTATTCTTTTATTTACATACATTGATATTTTTAGTTAGCATTTGTGACTTACAACTTTCAGTTCAAGTGTTCTTTCAAATTGCTTTGCCACACTTTGGAGGAGAGTGTTCAGGATCTATTATTTTCTATAAAAAGCCTTGGAACTTGAAGAATAAGTTCAAGGAGTAGGCCTAATAGCCTTGGTTTTGCAGAGCCAGAATTGCAGAGGATTTTAAACCTAATTTGGTTAAAACCTTGTTAGTTGGCCAAATCACTTGGGTTTCCCACTATTGGATTGGTAAGTCCATAGGAAATCCAATCTGTTGATTTGAGAACCAACAGATTGGCGACTCTATAGGGGAGTAATCAGATTAAAGAATAATTCTCAGAGTTTTAGGTAATTGAGGTTAAACTCTGCTGGGGAGTAATAGAATCCAGAAGATTTCAATCAAGTATTTCCTTCTAAAAAGAAGGTGGCGACTCTACAATTTTAAATTTGTAATAATTTTGGTATTATATTATGGTTAGAAAATTTTCATGTGGGGTAGGAGATCTTTGCATCCAGACCAGCTTGAATTAGATTTAATCCTAAAGAATAACAAGACTCCAAGTGTGAAGATGCCTTATGTACTTCGTATGATATACGCTGATAAGGATGATCAGAAGTATGCTTGTGATCAATTCCATAATTTAGGTCATTCAATTCATGAGAGTAGTGATGAAAATTGTAATCCTTTCTACTAGGGTAATAGAGGAGGACATGATTCCCAACATAGTCAAAATCAAGAGATGTATGAAAAGGAAAACAAAATTAACAAATGCGATGTTGTGTTTCGTGAGATGGTTGATACATGACCATAAAATGAAGAAATGGTCATGGCTCTTAAAAGGCAACCAGAGGATGTATTAAGGAAAATGGGGATAGAGAGAGACAAAATCAGATCATCGAGAAAGGAAGCAGTTCCTGAAGATGATAGAAATAATGTTTACAATCCTCCTCATAAGAAGAATAATGGGCATATGTTTAATAATGATCATACCAACCCTTTGTTTGAACCTAATGATAGAAGAAGACTTGAGAAAGAGAACAGTGATTGGGAAAAAAGAGATCAGTGGAGAAAATGGAACAATGGAGAACGTCATACCCACAATAATAGAATGAACCCTAACTCATTTGACTAGCGTGATAAACATAGACATCAAAAAAATGAAAGGGTATATGATGGATATCATAATAATAGGGATCATAATTATGTCCCAAGAGACTATAATATGAATTCAAATTCTAGACCAAGAAATAACAATCAGAGATTTCATGATATAGATCATCATAATCAAAGGCATGGAGTTATGAATCAAAATGTGAACAATTATAGAGCCCCAATGGTTTCTAATAGATATAGACAGTTAGAATTTTATGGCATAAGGGGATATCCTAATGACATAAAAGATGAATTAAGGAGTGCAATTCCAAAAATTTTAGGGAATGGGTCAAAATCGAGTGAAGTGCATTGTGTAAATTTAAAGAATGTTATCCAAGAATTTGATGAATTCAATGAGGATGTATACATGAAACTTTTTGTTCAATCCCTCATAGAAGATGCAACAAAATGGTTCAGAAGTTTACCATATAGATCCATATCCACTTGGGATGAATTTGTGAACCAATTTGTAGAACAATTTGGTGATCACAATGATACTTCTTTTGCTTCACATGAGTTTACAAGTATGAAAAAGAATCAAAATGAATCTGTGGCTGAATTCAATAAAAGATTCAATAAGGTCCTAAATAGGATTCCAAGACATGTTTAGCTTGTCGATGCTTTTTTGATTAATTTCTATATGAGTTCCTTTGATAGAAAGACAAATTATGAAATCAGATCTCATAAGCCTTCTACTCTAGCACATGCTCTTAAGATTGCTATAATGATTAAAATTGATAGGAAGGCATCGGGTATAATTTCTAAAAGGGAAGAAACCCGTTTATTCAATCCAAAAGAGCCTAAGAAACACAAAGAGGAGGATAAATTAGATAAAATTATGAATATGGTGAAAGATCTCCAAGTGAATAACAGAAGAGACAATTTTAAGTACAACCAGAATAATCGGGTACCATATAAAAGTGACAGATATAAATTAAAAGATATGCCTTATAATACAGAATGGAAGAATGGGAAACCAGTAAACAAAGAATTACAGACCCCTAATCCATTGAGGAAAAATAATCATTTTGTGGAAAATTATCCTTGGTGTGAAGCTTGCTAACTACCATATTCTTATGAACATTGTGTTTTTGCCCATAACATGAAAGAGGATGAAGAGCATGATAATGACCAACAACTTGCAGTAAATAATTTGTCAACTGATCCTATGTGGGGATGTGATGATTATAGCTCTTCAGATGAGTATTATTGGAGAGATGACCTAAATAGAGTATATCAATATGGGAATCATTAGGAGAGTAATCCAAGATGGCGAGAAACAACAAAAGAGGAGAAAGAGGCATACACAATAGATACAGTAGAAGAAGAAAGAAGAAATTACAAGTTGAGGAATAGGATTGTAAATGTAGAGAAAAGGAAACCTGACCAAGGAGTTGACCCAAGAAAACTGGAACACAAAGACATTTCTCAGGAGAAATAAGTAGACCCTCTAATAGAAAAGGAAAAGGTGGTCAGTAATTATTTTCCCAATGAACATTCTTTTATGTCTAATGCATTATCTGAAATTAAAATATCTTTTCCTTTGCTTGAAATAGTTAAAATACCTGAATGCAAAAATGAAGCTTTGAAAATATTGTCTAATGTAGGTAATAAGGAAGGTTCTAACCAAGAAGTAAAGGATCCTCCAGCTATTTATCTAGGAACTACTTTGAATAAAAATGGGAATCAAATTGATCCTTTTTACCTTGCTTTACTGATAAACAATAGAATGGTAAAGAATTGTATGATAGACTCTGGTGTAGTAGTGAATATTATGCCAAATGATGTAATGAAAGAGTTAGGAATGAATGTTGATACCAAATTTGGTAAATGTTATGTTATGGATAATAGATCCGTTCTTGTTATAGGCTTAATGAAAAATGTTGAATTTAAATTTCATGCATGCCCTAAAAAATCATATAAAATGGATATCACTATGGTTGAAGTTCCTACTTGTTATGGGATACTTTTATCTAGAAAATGGTCTAGCATGGTAGGGGGAAGTATTCAATTAGATATTTCTTACGCTTCTATCCCAGTAAATGGCAGGAATATAAGAATTGACAGGGAGCCTCGAAATCCATACATTCTTGAGGCTATGGATCCAAATTTGATTACACATTTCTGCCATTCTGATATGAACAACTTTCAGGTAAGTATTTCAAAAGATGCTATGCATAATACTAAACCTATCAAAATACATGTAGAGGTAAATGATAATACTATTTGGAAAATGTATTTTGATGTTGCTTGCTATAGGGATTGTAATGAGGCAGGTGTCATTTTCTTTTCTCCTGATAGGAAAACATTAAATATTCATTTTTGCTAGATTTTGAATGTACTAACAATGTTGCAGAGAATGATGCTCTCCTCCTTGGTTTAAAAATAACTAGTAAGCATGGAATAAAATGTTTAAGTGTCTTTGGAGATTTTGAGTTAATTATTTCTCAAGTTAAAAGTAAATTTGTTACTAAGCATCCCCTTCTTAAAAGATATAGAAATGAGGTTTGGGATTCTATGGAATTTTTTGATGCTTTCTCTATTAACTAGATAGATAGATCAGAGAATGTTCTTGCAGATTTTATGGCTAAATTGGCAATGAAACACAACAATATTCCCTGTGAGGACATTGTTCAAGTTGAGATTAAAACTAGGCCTACTATACCTAAAAACATCAACAACTGACAAGTTTTCAAAGATGACAGAGATATAATCAAATTTTTAGCATGTGAACACGAGTATGAAGATCAATTGATAGACTTGAATGCTCATGTTGAGATAGAGGATGGGAAATAAGTATTGTTTGGACAAGAAGTTATCCAACTCAAAACAAATAAATTCCCAAAAGGTTTTGTAGAGATGGAAAGATTGTTTGACAACAAGGATTCAAGATTAGATAAGATGAACAATGATGTCAAAATGGATGATGTACAAAAGATAAATTTGGGAAATAAAGAGACCCCAAGAGAAGTATTTGTGGGAAAAAATTTAACCCCTAAGATTAGAGATGATATCATTAGATTGCTGAGAAAATATAGGCATGTATTTTCCTGGTCTTATGATGACCTTAAGGCTTATCGAGAGGATCTTTTTCAACATGAGATACCATTGAAGCCTAATGCCAAACCATTCAGACAAAGGAAGAGACCAATAAACCCTAATTTGGCTCCTAAGATGAAAGATGAATTAATTAAGATGAGGGATGTCCGTATAATCAAACCAATCAGACACTCAACATGGTTTTCTAATCTGGTGCCTATCAGGAAGAAGAATGGTGATATTACACTTTGTGTATATTTTAGGAATCTAAATATATCATCGTTAAAAGATAATTATGCACTCCCAAACATGGAAGAATTATTGCAAAAGGTTACAGGGAATGAATTTTTGTCAATGATGGATGGTTTCTCAGGGTATAACCAGGTGAAGGTCAGAGAGGAAGAACAATATAAAACAACATTTACTACACCATGGGGTACCTATGTATATGCTAGAATGCCTTTTGGACTCACCAATGCAAGAGATACTTTCTAGAGGGAAATGGATGTTGCTTTTGAAGGTTTTATTATGTGATTATGATGGTATATCAAGATGATTTGACTGCCTATTCAAAAAAAGTAGAAGATCATTGCAAACATTTGGAACAAATTGTTCAGAGATCTCTTGAATATGGGATATCATTGAACCCAAAGAAATGTCTTTTTGCTGTCACTAAAGGGAAATTATTAGGACATATTGTATCCAAGGATGGGGTAAGAATAGATCCTAAAAGAATTACAACAATTGATAAAATTGAGATCCCAAAAAATGTTAAAAAGATTCAGTCCCTTTTTGGACAGATAAACTTTGTAAGAAGGGTTGTTCCTAATTTCTCAAAAATAATTAAACCAATTGCAATAATGTTGAAGAAGGGTGCAGATTTGAAATGGAAAAATGAAGCCTTGGAAGCATTTGTAAATATAAAAAATGCAATCAAGGAAGCCCCTATCCTTAAATCTCCAGATTATGATAAACCTTTTCAATTATTTTCCTTTTCCTCATATTACACCATTGTTGCTGTCTTGTTACAAAAGAATAATGAAGGATATGAACAACCAGTAGCATTTTTTAGTAAAAATCTTCAAGCTTCTTAATTGAAATATGATATTAATGAAAAGAAAGCTTATGCACTTGTGAAAGCAGTGAAATATTTTAGGCCTTATTTGGTAGGAGAAAAAATAGTAGCTTATGTTCCTAATGCTGCAATAAAGGATATATTCAGACAATCAGAGGTTACTGGGAGAAGATGCAAATGGGTGAATCAAATTTAGGAATTTGATATAGAAATTTAGATCACTAAAATTATCAGAGGACAAGGATTAGCAAGGCTAATGGCAGAATCTAATATGGATGCATTACAGGTCAATCAAATGGAGTTAAGTGAAACTCATACTAGTATTGAAAGATGCCCTTGGTACACTAACATAGTATATTTCTTGAAACATATGAAATGTCTAGAAAATCCAACTAATAACCAGAAAAGGACATTGAAATTGCAAGCATCTAAGTATGTCTTAATCCAAGGTGATTTATACTAGAAAAATATTGATGGTATACTCATTTTTTGTCTAGATAAGTATCAATCAAAGGAAGTGCTCAAGGATCTCCATGATGGACAATGTGGAGGACATTTTTTAGCAAAAAACACTGCCAATAAGATATTAAATGTAGGATATTATTGGCCTTGTCTTTTTAAGGACTGCCATGAATATGTTTAGAAATGTGAAGCATGTCAAAGATTCTCAGGAAAACTAAGATACAATGGTGCATTACCTCTAAGTCCTATGTCTACTAAGGAACCATTTCAAATGTGGGGAATAAACTTCATAGGAGAAATTATTGATACCTCTAGTGGTGGGCATAAATGGATATTGGTGGCTACTGATTATTTTACTAAGTGGGTAGAGGCTATACCTACTAGACAAGCTACTAGTAAAGTGGTGATTAAGTTCCTGACTAAAAATATACTGACAAGATTTGGCGTTCCTCATAAAAATGTTTGTGATAATGCTATGTGCTTCAGATCTAAAATTTTCACTGAGGTTCATGAGAAGTATGGGATAAGGATTTCTTATTCATCCCCTTATCATCCTCAGGGAAATGACCAAGCTGAATCTAGCAATAAGAACATAATGAAGATTATTAAAAGAATATTGAGTAACAACAAGAGAGCATGGGATTCTAAATTACCCCTGGCACTTTGGGTAGATAGAATTACCATTAAGAAATCTACTAGATATGCACCATATGAACTTGTTTATGGAAAGAAAGCTCATTTACCATTGAATAATTTGTTACCAGTATACAAGTTTATGAATGAAGAGCAGTGGGAGGAAGTGGATTTCATGGAAGATAGATTCTTTTAGCTTGCAAAATTGGATGAGATGAGAAACTAGGTTCAAGAAAGAAATCAAGAATTACAGCAGAAAGAGAAGGTTTTGTTTGACAAGAAGGCCACAGAAAGGAAATTCTAAGAAGGAGATCTAGTTTTGAGATGGAATGTAAAAGATTAAGACAAAGGAAAATATGGAAAATTTGATGCTTTGTGGGTAGGCCCTTTTTTCATCACTGGTAAGGGAGGTGAGAATTCCTATCTTTTATAGGATTTAGAAGGTTATCCTCATGAACTTCCTATACATGGTCAGTATCTTAAACCTTTCTTTTCCTAAAATATTGCAAAGGCAAGTTTTTATTCCTTATTTGTATAATATGTATTGTAGTTTCTTGTTTTGCTAATGGTCTACTTTTCTAGAGATAGCTAGGATTCTTGCTGTGTTCAGGTATGAATGCACATCCCTAGAAAGAGCCACTGGTGTTACCCAAATTTACAGTCAAATTTCAATGGTTGAATTATTCAGGGAAGTGCCTTCTGCAACTTTTATTTTTGACTTATGCTTGTTTTTACTTATTCCTTGATATTTCCTAATTAAGTCTACCCAGTTTCATATTTTGAACGGATTGTATACAATTGAATTCATATTTATAGCCGTAACCCCTCTTTTTTATGGTCTAAATTTAATTTTAATATTACTTTAATGACTTGGGTAGGGAATATTCCACCTTATTGGGCACCTTTGAAAATGTCTTAGTCGCATGATCTCTATACCAAATGGAATATGTATTTTTCATCAAGAGACTCAGTAACATTCATTGATTTTTTTCAAAGCTTGGTTTTAATTTGATGGTGGTCACGTGATCTCAGGATAAACCATGAGTTAAAAAAATCTTCAGGTGACTTCGAGACTAATGAAAATTCATGACCATGGGTGTAACTCTAGTTTTCCTTGAGTAAGGTTAAATTTCCTTTAGTCTCCAAGCCTCATGATGTAATTAGGGTTAAAGGGAAGTTCTTGAGACTATGAGACTACTCAGTCGCCAAGTCTCTAGAGCTGATCAAGGTTAAAGGTTAAGTTTTGACAACTTCCAAGTGCACAATGACAAATCAAAGATAGAATGACATGTGGCAGTGAGCGGGCCCAGGCATTATGTTCTTAGTCACTAAGTCTCCAAAGAATTTGATGACATCAGAAAAAATTATGAAACTTAATCTGAACCATTGATACAAAGGAAAATCTTGTGGTAGTCTCTAAGTCTCTAGATATAACTAAGGTCAAGTCTCCTATTCGTGAGAGGAAGGATGAGTTAAGATAAAAATCAAGAGATCTGGCAATAGCCATCAGATTGAAGGAAGATCTATGGTAGTCAGGTGATCGCCAGATAAGTTTGAAAAGTCAAGATCATTTAGCGATAAAGAGATAAGGATGTAGTCAGCAAGTCTCCGAATAGGAACCAAGAGTTTAGATAGAGTTATTTGAAGCTTCAGTCGTCGGGTCTCTGAATAGAACCATGGTCAAGCCAAAATATTAGAGATCATGAGACCACACAGTTGCGAGGTCACTAGAAGGAGATTAGAGTTAATTAAAGATTGGGCAAGTTAGAAGATCAATGATGATACTCATGTCTGATCTATGATCAACATTCACTAGTGAGGAAGAGATGCTTGACACTCATTTTATTAAAGTGACATGTGTCACAAATGGATATAAAGGATAAAAGCTTGTGTGGCATCGATGACTTGGAATTTTCTTTATATGCTTTAATATTATTATTTTGTCGACTAAGGGTTTTTATTATAATTTGATACGTCGACATTGTCTGCATGTAAGGTTTAACAGGTAATAAAATGAAGATGAAAGATCTAAAGACTGTTGATCTACCATGCAGAAGTTAAAGATATTATCAGAGATTCATAACAGATTCTAAACAAACTATTTGGATTATATTATTGCTTTGATTGATAACTATTTCTGAAGAATGATTAATCATTCTTTTACTATAATTGTGGCTATTCAGTTGTTGATCTTAGGGATTAGGTTTAGCAGACAAATTGTCATGTTGATTTGAAGCTTGTTTGCATACTTTGAACTTGATATAAATAAGGATACTAGGATCAATGCGAGGGTCAGTCAGAGGATATTTAGACTGTTACTATAGTCAGATTGGATTAGTTTTGATCAACAACTGCAACATGGATTAATTGTACCATTTTTTCAAATTTAATAAGATAAGTAGACCTTTTTGTTTCACCTGTGGGAATAGATATCTTTTAATTTACAATCAGTCCCTCGGATAAACCAATTTAAACTTCTTCAAAGTGATAGTTTGATGTATATGCTTCCTAATCTAGTTCATTGTTATTATTATGAATTGGTTTTCTCATTTTGCATGGTTAAAATCTTGTTGATTGGGGCCTCAGTAAATTATTCTATCATTTGAGAAATTAATGTCCTATTGAGATATCTTTGAATTCAGTTTGAGATTGCATATTCATTCCATAACGCCTTTGAAGTGATAGTTTTCTAGCAGAACTATCTCTGAGGTTGCACAAAGGATTGGATGATATTGACTCTATTGCACGTGAAGAAATTAGGCACTGATCTGCATTTATGTTGGCATTTGGTCCTTAAATTCAACGTTAATAGTTTTTTTATATTCTTTCCATCTGCACTATTCTTTTATTTACATACATTGATATTTTTAGTTAGCATTTGTGACTTACAACTTTTAGTTCAATTGTTCTTTCAAATTGCTTTGCCACACTTTAGAGGAGGAGAGTGTTCATGATCTATTATCTGCTATAAAAAGCTTGTAACTTGAAGAATAAGTTCAAGGAGTAGGCCTATCAGCCTTGGTTCTGCAAAGCCAGAATTGCAGAGGGTTTTAAACCTAATTTGGTTAAAACCTTGTTGGTTGGCCAAATCACTTGGGTTTTCCACTATTGTATTGGCAAGTCCATAGGAAATCCATTATGTTGATTTTAGCACCAACACACCTCACATGGGAGATCTCCACTGTGAAGCCATCTTATTTGATTGTCACTCTTTACTGCCAAGTTGGCAAACCAGTCAGCAACGTGGTTGGCTTCCCTGTACATGTGGGATATATGTACCTTCTCAAAAGTGTTCAAAAGGTTGCCAATTTCTTCTATCATATTGGTGATAGTCCACGATGGTGGGTGTAACTTGCTGATGTAGTTTATAATGTTTCTAGAGTCACCTTCTAGGAAAATATTTTTTATCCCCAAATCATGGGCTAATTTGGTAACTTGGAGGGCCGCATTGGCTTCCGCATAGTGATTGGTTTGTGTGCCAAGTGGGAGGATGACCACAGCATTTCCCTTACCAAATAAATTTTGAATCACACCACCACTTCCTGCCTTTCTCAGGTTACCCTTGGCAGCGCCATAAGAGTTGGCTTTAAACCAACCTTTCGGGGGGTAGCATCGGGTGCAATTCTGTCTTTTTTTGTTGGTCTTTTTAGGATCAACAGAGTTGTCTTTTCCTACAAAACAGGCAAAGGAAACATAGTTTTCCAATAAAGTGTGATGAATCTTCAGAAAAATCATTTTGGGAGGAGCACTACAGTCCTTAAAGATACAGTTGTTACGCTCTTTCCAAATTCCCCAACACAGGTGAGGGAGAGCCCAGGTCCAAATTTTATGAAAAGAAGTTTGCTTGAAAGGCTAGTGTAGACACCCTAAAATGGATAGACTTGTGACTTGGCATTAAAAACACTAATTTTCATCTATTAATTAATGGTTTTTTAATCGTTAATTAATTATCTTTTTTCTTCTAAATCCATTTCATCTATTTTCTTCTAAATTCATTCCCCAAATCATCTAATTAAATTGCCAAAATTAATTAAATAATTAATTTTATTTAATTAATTAACCTTAATTGATTAATTACCATTAATTAATTAATTAAATTCAATTTCCTATAGTTTAAATTGAAATATTTAAACTTACTAATTAAATTCTTCCAATTAAATTAATTTAATTTCATTCAATAAAGCAATTATAAATAAAAAAGAATTCAATTATCTCACATGTTGAAAACTTTAATTACATAAATGAATTAAATAATAAATTATGTTCAAAGAGATAATCCTTAATTAGATCACATGGGTTACTCCACCCATCTCTCCAGTTCACATGGGTAACTCCACCCATCTCTCCAGTTCACATGGGTTACTCCACCCATCTCTCCAGTTCACATGGATTACTTCACCCACCTCTTCAGTTCTAAAAGGTAACTCACAATTAGCTCCTTAGTTAACCAAACTCTATCTCCTCTTTACCAGTTGAAGAGGTGGAGTTTACTGATGGTTTCTCCAGTTTCCTTTGATCTCAACCATTCATCTCCCGATCTCTGGGATTGATCTCAACCATTCATATCATCCTCATTTCCTATATAATAAACCCTTCATACCCTTTTGAAGGATCCAGAATTTCAAGCTCACATGCACCATTACTCTGTGAGATTGGTTCTAGCATTCAAGTCATATTGCAATCACACACACACACACATTTAAACTATCAAATTCTCAATGCTCCCAAGTCATAAACGCTGCCCACACCAATATTGAGCATCAAAAATAGCATTTCAGAAGGAGTAGAGAGAGATAATAGAAGCTTTAAGCACTTTGGGGTTTGCATTCATTTGTTTTCCTTTCTTTGCTTGTATATTTTATTAGTTACGTAGTTAAGTTTCATTATTTTTATCTTTTGTGTATTTTATTTCTCTCATTGTAAATCGGTGCTACTAACCATCATCGTTGGAAAGCGAAGGAACCATGAATCCCCACCATGTACATTTTGGTGAACCCAACATGAACAATATCTGGCAACGGCAAAAACACGGGTGCCTACGTCGTGGGCCTTCATGTCCTAGTAGTGTGACAATTATTGTGTGAGCTAACAACCATTCAAGAATTGGGCCTATAATATTGTATTTTGAAGCCATTGACCTAGATTAATCTGACTATTCATTGTTGAGACCTTGTGATAACCTTGCAACTTGAAAAATTTGTAGAACATACACATGTCAGTCTTTACTCTTCACAACACAATGTCTATTGTGCTTGTTCTTTGATTAGTTTCCAAAACGCAAAACAAACATAAAAAACTATCAAAATGAGTCAAACATGTTTAAGTCTAGGGTTATCAACATCAACTATCTTTCAAAATAGAAGCCTTGTTCCAGAAAATCAAAATTTTCAGACAGTGAGGCCTATTTTTGAGTCACTTTACCGCAATTGGTGGAGTTTTTCCATATTTAACCAGATACTTTTTAACACTTGTTTTGACCTAAAACCTTAAAAAATACTCTCCATTTTGTGTCAAAGACCAGTTTCTATCTGAGAAAAATGTGAATAAAATTTTGTGAATCTCTTAAACATTAAAGATCATCCACTCTTTGAAAGCACGATTATTGTCCAAGCATTGTTAGTTTGAAAGTTTAGTCTCAAAATATCTTGATCCCATTATCTCAAACATCATCATTATCTCTATCAATGACTTTTTCCCAGGCAAAGGTTGACAAATCTTATTCTTAGATCATCAAAACTTTGAGAGAAAGATAAATCAACATCTATCCTTAGAATTACCCTTGTCCAAACATAACTCGGATTTTCCTAGAAAGGTTATCTTTTTCTGTTTTCTTTATATCACTTGTTTTAGTCACAAAATAAGGACAACACTATGTCTTATACACCCCATGGAGGACCTTATACTAGGTCGAAGGCTAGAACACCACCCAATGAGTCTTACATCAACCAGTTTCCTCCATGGGAAAAAGAGCAAGATTATAACCCATTTTCCTTATACGAAGAAGAGAAAAAACCCAACTACTATGATGACAACAACCCTCTTGTCTATTCATAAATTTTCCCCAAGTTGGCACATGAAAAATGGAAAACTAATATCCTCATGCAACAAGTACAAGACCTGCAAAATCAGCTAGATGATCTTCAAAGTCAAAGTAAACCAAATTCTTACACTCTAGAGGACTTATATCCCTACCCTATTAACTATATATCTCAGATCACATCACAAGTCAATGAACGTCCTCTTATTTTGTCAAATCCACCATCGATGACTTCCCTAAAAAATACAATTGAAAATATGTCATCCTTGGGAGACCAATTTAAATCTTTCAATAGTTTAATTCAAAAATCAATTCATAGCCATCATTCTATTGTTAAGCAAGATCAAAATCATCTACCCATGTCTAGAAAGGGTCCATTCCAAAATAATAACATTGTTGACACATCTATCTCCTATGAATAATTTGTCCCACAAGAAGCCTCCATGCTTCCCATTAGTCTTTCATCCCTTGAAGAGTCACAAGAGAAATATTTTCCATTCCTATCAAGTGATATATCTAGTGAAGACCTCCCAAGGGCTATCCACAATAGATTTCAATGTTAATCCCTTTTACGACTCAACTATCCTAGATCCAATGCCACCATATACTCCATTCCTAGATGAACCCACTCCAGAGAGTCCCATTAAAAATCCTTCTCCCTCAAGTTAAAACATTGAACCCTTCCAAGAATCCATAATACATATTCCAATTGATACCCTATGTCAAGAGGATGATTCAAAGCATGAAGAAGCAAGTCCTAAAGAAAATCAAGATCAAGATCCCAATAATGACCAAACCTATGTATTTTTTGACCAAGATCTTATACTTCTAGAAGCTCATGAAGATTCCACTATCCTTGACAATCCTATCCAAGCTGATCCTTTTCCATCCCAAATTTTTTTTTTCCTTCCAAATATTATGGACCTTCTACTTTCCATTCCTAAGCAAGATCATGACATCCTTCCCATTCTTTTGAAAGATTTCATTCACAGTCAAGAGAAAATCACCCCTAAAATGGAGTCTGATGTTCCTCTTCCAAATCAAGATTAAAGTATCCCTTCACCTTCATCTCCACCATAAGATCTTATCATCCCTATAGATCCTCCTCATGATCCTAAAATTCCTTCATCTCCATATCCTAGTCCTCCATCTTCTCCACAAGATCATATTCTACCAAATGATCTTGTCACTGCTCCTATTCCATCACAAGACCCTATCATTCCTCCTGATCCTCCTCGTGATCCTAATGAATTTATGCAAGTTGTTCATAAACCCCATGCCTTTCAAATGGATTCCTCTACTTCCATCTAGTCTGGTCCCCTTCATGATCCTATTGTTTCTTCCATATCATATCCACCTCAAAATGGACTCACATATTTTAGAAAGTATCCTACTGGTCAAAGAAAGAATTATCACATCAAAGGGTTAGACCTCCATGAATAAAGTACATTAAAACCCTTTTATATCAAATAAAATTCTGATGGTCATGGCCTCCATAACAAAATGCATTCTCAAGATGTTGATATCTCTTCCAAATTGAAATCCAAATGTATATCATCCCCTTCACCCCTTCTATCCATCTTAGGTCCATATATTCCTCCATCCACTAATTCATAGTCCACTTCTCCTTTCCTAAATCAAGGTCAACAAAGGCACACATCTTGGACAACCTTCCACCCATCCAAAAAGTCTCCATACCATTATTATCCATCCATAAATCACATTCCCCTTTCAAGTAATTTGGATGCCAAACATAAGTTCCATAAGTTGAGAAATCCACATGTGCTCAAGGATCAACAGGTCCAATCTAATTGACATGTAAAAACAAATAAAACTATGAACCAAAAGGAAAAAGAAGTGTCTAAAAGGCCACAAAGGCCCCTTGAGAAAAAAGGAAAGTCAAAATCAATATGGGTTCCCAAATATCTTGTAGAAACAATGCGTTCTAAGGGCCCACAAAAGAATTAAAAATCAAAATCCATGTAGATTCCTAAGAAGCTTCTTGAAGAATAGTATCCCAAAGAAAATTCCAAGTTGGCATCTAAAATTTATATACATCCATTTAAACACCTCCAACCTTCCAAATCCATTTTGGATCCTTATGCCCCAAAATTCATAACCATTCCTCCATCAAATCCAAAATCTCCTTTTCTTCCATCAAATCCAAAATCTCATTTTCCTCCATCGCTCCATCACCCCTCAAGGTGTGTGCCAATGTTGTTCATTCCCACATATCCATCCACTCAAAATCAATTATTCTCACAATCCCTCCATTATCCAACACACATATTTTAGTCTTCCATCCATCCTCTTGTCCAATCCTGCACATGAACCATTACCCTATCCCACTTCATCCATTTTATCTCCCTTTTCCATCACGCTATCAACATCTTTGAGCATACCTTCAATAGCCATGATCTATTATAACACATATTATAAGGTTAAAATTTAAAGAGAAAGATACTTAAATTCCTTCCTCCATGTCCTATCATGAGTCTATTATCTTCCAAAAAATTCAAAAAAAAAGAAAGAAAGAGAAAAACAATATTCATCCACTAGTGAAAACCTGGCAAATAGGCGCATTTGGGAAAGTACCCTGACAAAAACCTGGCAAACAGGCATCATGTATAATCTACAAACCTCTTTCATTCCATACATGGGGGCATGTTCCATCCATATTTTCCTATCATATCATATCCCTTTCATTTCCTCCATTAACCTATATCCCTCATATCCCTTATCTTATCAACATCCATATTTCCTTTTTTCCAACTTTTATCTTGACAAGGCTAGGGATCTCCCTAGAAGAATCACATGTCCTATCTGATTCATGTTGTCCACATCCCTATGGTCCATATTTGATGCAGGAGCATCTTGGGTGTAAGGGAAATCTTGCATCACCCAAAAATATGTGTTTTTCTATTCAATAAGGGCTATTTTGTACAAAGTTGCTATTTTTTGAAACTTAATATTTTTAGTAAGTTGGTCGTTTGAACTCAGAATGTTCTAATTTTCTAGGTGAAGGTTCATCTTAGTCATATAAGAATGCCAGTTGAATTTCATTGCCAGATCATATGTATTGGTGAAGTTATTAAGGATTTACTGTTGAGATTTTAGGGTGCAAAACCTTTGAGCTCAATTTTTAGAACCTTAGAGGCTCTGGATCGAGGTCAAACTCCTGACTGAATCGTGCTTTGCTAGTCAAGCACTGTAGATCACAATCTCCCCTTTCTAGAAAGTGGTTATAATAGCCAATCAGAGCTACGGTTCAAAAGTTATGGCTTCCGGAAGTTGGGCTACCTAATCTGATGTTTTGTAAATATTTAAAGCCGATCCTTGTGTAATAAAAGTGAAAAATAATTAAATGCTAAGGGTAGTCGGCCCTATGGGCTAAATTTATAGAACCTTCTCGGGCGGTGGAAATTGCCTATATAAAGAAGGCCCGTAGTGTTGTCTAGGGTAGTTCTGGGTGATTATTTGAGGCTTTGTCCTACAGGTTATTGTAGGGGATGCCCATGTGGCTTTTGATATTGTAATTCTGAAGTTTGTAATTCCACATTTGTGGAGCCAATAAGAAGCCAATTTTTTGTTCTTGCAAATTTTTGTTGTTTCTCTTTTTTTCTCTCATGTACTTGTGGTATTAAGGGGAGTCCCCTTTATCAAGTGGTATTAGAGCGAGAAGTTCCTGAGTGTGTAGATAGATCGCCGACTGTGAGGCAATTTGCACCAGGACTGTGGTTACGGTTTCAATGATAAGCGCAAAAAAAAAAAATGCCTCCATGAAGGGAGCGTGGCAGAAGAGCTAGAGGTGTACCGCCTGAGGTTAGATCCCTCCAGAGACAAGTGCAAGCATTGCAGGAAGAGATTCGCAGAGGCATGAATCTTGTCATAAGAGAGGAAAGTGAGGATGAAGCTGACATAGAAGGAGATTTTGATCAGGAAGGCAAAACTTTGAACCAAGAGGAGGAAAGGCTCTTCCGGGCCATTTCCAAGATCGGGAAAAGACCTAAGCTTGAGGTTCCCACATTTTTGGGAAATCTTAACCCAGAAGAGTTGATCAACTAGATCAATGAAATAGAAGAATATTTTGAGTATGAAGATATTGAGGATCCTGATAGGGTCAAATTTGCAAAGGTCTGGTGGCAAGAGATTCAATTGGAGTGAAATGGAAGAGGAAAGGAGAAAATCACAACATGGGATCGGATGGTGGATAAATTGAAGTGATAGTTCATTCCTATTGATTATGAGCTCGATCTATTGAAGAAAATGCAAGGTTTGAAGCAAGCAGGAAAATCTATCCAAGAGTATACGGAGGAGTTCTATCGAATCCTCATCCGAACAGGCCATGCAGAAGCTGACAAGGAGAAAGTTTCCCGTTACCTTAATGGGTTGAGGCCAAGCATTCAGGAGGAGTTTAACCTGATCCAAATGAACAGTATTGAAGAGGCCTACCAGTTTTCCCTAAAGGTAGAGGAAAAGTTGAACAAGAAGTTTGAAAGTAGGCAAAGCGGAAGAGGTCGCGGTGGAAGATCTGGTGGACGATCTTATGGAGGC